>LOJH01007715.1:0-17284 GCA_001685095.1 Ellobius talpinus
GGTTAATCAATAAAGAAACTGCTTGGCCTGATAGGGCAGAACTTAGATAGGCGGGAAAGACAGAACGGAATGCTGGGAGGAAGAAGGGCAGAGTCGAGACGCCATGGTTCTCCTGCCCTAGACGGATGCTGGTTAGTCTCATGCTGGTAAGCCATAGTCAAGTGGTGATACAAGTTAATGGAGATGGGTTAAACTAATATGTGAGAGTTAGCCAACAAGAGGCTAGAAATAATGGGCCAGGCAGTGATTTAATTAATACAATTTCTGTGTGATTATTTTGGGTGTAAGCTAGCAGGGCGGCCAGGACAAACAAGGGGCCCCACTCCCTACTACAGTGGTTCATGCCTTTAATCCCACCACTCAGCTAAAGTACACTGTTGTTGTTTAGTTTTTAATATAAAACATTTATTTAACATTGGGTGGGAAAAACATTGTGCTGGACAGGCTTAACTATTCCCCTTCTATTACTAACAAAATCCTACAAAGAAGTCAATGTTTTACAATTGAGAAAAAGATATTCTGGCAGATTATCTTAATAAAGATGCTGTACACAAGCAACAGCAGAATACAGATACACCACCTTTAACTTAAAACTATTACTTTTATACCAATATTAAAGTGCCAGATTACTTAAATAGTTTAATTTCCATATCTAAATAAAGAAAAATACGTGAGCATGAATTGAGTATAAGACAGACAAAAAGCCTATTGTTACTGACAATTTTCCTCAGATGTGTTCTGTAAGAACAGGATTTCTTATTGTCTCCAGACCAGAAGAGGTGCAGACAGGAGATGCTCTAGGGTCTATCTCAAACAAACAAACAAAGAACAGAAGCCAGAGCACTAAGCTGTCTCTCATTCAACTAACAACTTCAATTATTTTTAAGTAAACAACCAATCTATGAAATAAGATTTAAACATTTCACTTATGTTAAATAAGATTTAAACATTTCACTTATGTTAAATAAGATTTAAACATTTCACTTATGTTTAAATAAGATTTAAACATTTGCTTTAAACATTTCACGGACCTCTTCAGATTAGGAATATCCAACCTAACTTTCAATTAATACTAGTTTGGATATGCATACAATTTTTTAAAACAGAAAAATAATTAAAATCACTAATCGGGGAAATAAAAAATAAATTAAAAATAGGTGAGAAGGCAAATAGGAATAAATACTGAAGAATCTGGTTTGAATTTGCTGTAACTGAGATTTCACTATCTCCTGAAATCTACACAGCAGAATGTATGAAAGTTGTTAAAAGCATTTACTGATGTTTATTATAAAGACAAATACAAATTAATCACTAATGTTGTTCTTATTGTTTATTAAATAGCAGTGAGGCCCCTCTCTTCATAAAATAAGGGATGGAAGGATACTTCATTAAAACATAGAAAAGGGCTGGAGAAGTGGCTCAGTGGTTAAGAGCAGTTGCTGCTCAGTCTTAAGGACCCAACACCCACACAACAAGCCCAATGTTCCACAAAAGCCTGTTACTCTAGCTCTGAGGATTCCAGCACCTTCTTCTGGCCCTTGCAAATACACTTATGCACCTGGATGTGTGCGTATGTGTGTGCGCGCACACACACACACACACACACAAAATAAGTAAACAAAATCTTTAAATATAGAACACTGGGGGACCAAAAAGATAGTTCAGTCAGTGGTTCAAAGCACTGGCTGCTCTTCCAGAGGACCTGAATTCAATTCCCAGCACCTCCTTGGTGTGGTTCATAACTATCTGTAATTCAAATTCCAAGAGATCTGACACTCTTCTGGCTTCCACTGGCATCAGACACACAAATGATACACAGATAGATATACATGCATGCAAAACACCCATACACATTAAATTGAAAAAAATACAGTTTTTTTCACGTGCTGATCTTAAATATAGAACAGTAAACTAGAAAGATGGTTCAATACAGCGCTTGTCATTAAAGCTTGAAGACCTGAGTTCATGTCCCAGAACCCACGTAAAGCTGATGCAAGGTAGTGTGTGTCTGTAATCTCAATATTCCTAAAGCAAGATGGGAGGTGGCGATAAGAGCATTCCTAGAAGTTATAGGTCATCTAGTTTGGAATACAAGCCAGTGAACAAGGTGAAAGGTGAGAACTAAGGCTGAGGCTGTCCTCTGGCCTCCACAACTGTGCCATGGCACACCCACACACACAATTTAAAAACATTTAAAAAAAAACCTGAATCTTGAAAACATGGAACACAACTAGCAAACTAGTGTCTTCTATCATCTTGACAACTAAGAAACTATGACTCTGAGCATCATTCTTGAGTCTAACTTTTTAAACACAGCAAAATGATACAGGACCCAAAAACATTCCGAACCCAATTTGCCAAATGAGGAAGTTATTCTGGATTCTACTGGTTTTGCTACTTCTACAATGTTACTACCATTTTACCAGCCTGGTCTACAAGAGCTAGTTCCAGGACAGGCTCCAAAGCTCAGAAAAACCCTGTCTCAAAAAAATTAAAGGTGTGCGCCACCACTGCCCGGCCACCATTTTTTTTCTTAGAAATAATCACCAATATTCACAACTGTGGACTTTCTTCTCTAGTCAGTAATATCCACAATCCTTCTTTTCTGATTCCAGCTCTCATGTAACAGCTATTTTTTATCCTAACATTCATTGGCAAACTGCCATGCTATAATATCATCAACATTCCCAGAAGCTAGCATTTTCTGAGAATTATATATAGTAATAATTATTTTAGGCCTTGTGAACCTATAATCTGTCACATGCTAACCTTGCCCCTTCATTAACTTTAAAAATATTAAAAAAACACTAAAGTTGGTCCTGGTGAATCAGGTGTATAATCCCAGCACTTGAGAGATTGAAGCCTTTCTGATCAACATAGTGAGATGTCAGCTTTGGCCTCACCATGAAACCCTGACACACAAAAAAAAATAAAATAAAACCCTGTGCTAGCTCAGGGGCTTCATAAAAAATATAAAAAAAATGGTCACAGTGTAGACTTAGTAAAATATCAATGACTTGTGATGTTGAATACATATATTTTAGTAAAGTTTAAACAAAAATGATTCAGCTCCTCTTTTTAAAAACTGTTCATAACACAGTGGAAGAGGGAATAAGTAAAACAAACATTCAATCCCACCTTTGTTTATAATGAATAAGGTTTGCACAAGACAAAAACTTATGTCAGGCACTATTCTAAGAGTCTGACAGACATTAACTAGTTTCTTCTCACAAGAACAATCATGTAACTTCTTTTATTATTCCCATTTACATATGAAAACTGGAGAAAAGATACTGGGTAAAATGAACAAGAACACCTAGTAGCAGAGTGTAACCATATCGTAGTTTTCGTAAGTCTCCACTAGAAAGTCAAGAATATCTTAGTTTTCAGGTATCTATCTTTCTTCAATCAAATAAACCATAATTTACTATTTTATTATATCAATCAGTTACCTAGCATGGCATACATAAATTCAGAAGATTGCTATTAAGAATCTTATTGTAATATCTACTCTAAACAAATATTCTTTACCATTCTTTACCTCCGGGAGGAAGAAAAATAAATGTAGAACACATGGGAGATTATAGTAAAGCTGGCTACATTTAGCATCTAGTTTGCACTGCATGGGAAAAGACAATGAGCAGGTAGAACTTCTAAAGCTTCTGTTTTAGGAACACGCTTACATATATTATGCTGAGCTAAACATGTTTGAGTTAAATTTGTACTCATATCCTTGTTTATTGAAGAGTAGCTAAATGGCAATAATATAATGCAGGTTTCTATTAGTCATCTCTAATTGTACTGTGAATTTGACCACCATTTCTTAACCTTTAGCATTACAGAATAGGGAATTTCTCCTATATATTGTAGGATGTAGCATATCAAACGACTAAAAGTTATTAGTGACCTTCTTTTCTCCATTGGCCATTTCAAAAACCAAAGCCTCCTTCAAAGGCAGGCACCAGTATTCCTAACTACTCAGGAAGCTGAGACAGGAGGACTGGGACTTAGCCTGGGAGTTAGAGGTCAGTCTCAGAAATTTTGGATTTCATCTGAAAAAAATAACAATGTCTCTAAAAGCAGCTGTTCTCAGTTCAGAGTACTGCTCTAGACACACCCACTGCTTAGCCCTCCCCAATGTTTTCCTTCCAGCTCAACTTATCCTCTCTAAATCCTAGTGTCCTTCCACACTGAGCACACCAATCTATGTAAAAGGTATTTACTTTGTGTGTTTGTGTGCAAGTGTATGAGTATGGGGGGAAGTGCACATACAACCCAAAAGAAGACACCAGATCCCAAGAATAGGAGTGACAGCCCTTGTGAGAGGCCTCTCTTCTTACATGGCAGCTGGGATTCTCTAGTCCCTGGGACTCAACAGTAAGTGCTCCTAACTGCTACTCCAGCTTGGCTTTATTATTTTTGACACCACAAATTTATAGCAAGATTTCATACAAGATATCAAGACAGTTCCTACTGTTTCTGGTTCCCACTAAGCACTTTTTTTTTCATTCTGGACTGGCAGTCCAGCTACTAACCTCTCCCTCAGCCCCTCAATCCCATCATGCATTTGTTCTTTGTGACAGTTAGGTTATAATTCCCTCTACCAAGAACTCCACTTCTCTTTGCACTAAGTTCTATCCCTTATCATTTCTCAAGTTTTTCTTACTTGAATAAAAAGAAAAATCTAAATTATCAAGTATTTCCATTTTTATGTGGGTTGTAAGGGTGGGTCATTCCCCCAACCCTAATAAACATTTTATCAAGGAGAATAGAAATCTGTAAGAAAAAGAAATGGTTTCGCATAAATCTATTACTGGTAACTTCTAACAGCTCCTGTTTACAATCAAGGACAGAAGTCAGCTGCATTACACCTGTAAAACAAAGTCTGGACTTCTTCATCAATACATCATTTTTTAAAAAGTGTGTCTTACCAGTTTTATATCATCACCTACCACCAAATACAAGGGAAATATTCTACATGTTCATTAGACACTATCAGCCTTATGTATTCTGTACCATTGGGGAGGAGGAAAAAGAACACAGGGACATCAACCTTGTTTCCACAGCACTGAATATCTTTAGTATGTGATGATGGATGACACTGACTGAACTTGACAGGATCCAGAATCATCGAGGAGACAAGTCTGACTGGGTATGTCTGAGAGGGATTTTCTAGATCAGATAAATTTAAGTGTCCTTTAACTGTGGCAGCACTATTTCATAGGCTAGAAACCCAGACTGAATAAAAAGAAATGAGCTTAATGCCAGCATTCATTGTCCTCTGCTTCCTGGTTGTGGCTGCAATGTAAGCCAATGTCTCATGCACTTGCTGCCATGACTTCCCTACCATGGACTATACTCTTCAAACAGTGAACCAAAACAAACCCTTCCTTCCATAAGTTGCTTTTGTCACAGCAAAAAGAAAAGCAAAGCCACAGTGTCATTAACTTACCTACCTAATATAGTCAGGCATTCTTAAAGTCATCATTTTATTTGTAAAGTACTTACTTACATCTGGCATTCCCAATTCCTACACAGAGAGACTAGACAGGAGAATTAAGAGTTTAAGGCCAGGCTGGGCTGTATACCAAGGGTACTCTCAGGAAAAAAAGAGTGTTTACTTAAAAAGGTATGGCCAAGTATACACATATGTACCCAGGTGATTTAAAAATAAATTTATTGTCATAGAAAGATAAAGGGGGCAGTGGTGGCGCACGCCTATAATTCCAGCACTTGGGAGGCAGAGGCATCCAGATCTCTGTGAGTTCAAGGCCAGTCTGGTCTACAAGAGCTAGTTCCAGGATAGGCTCCAAAACTACAGAGAAACCCTATCTAGAAAAACCAAAAAAAGAAAGAAAAAAAAGAAAGAAAAATGGAAGGATGGAGAAAAGCACCTAAAGTTTATAAAAAGTCAAGTATATTATAGGCCCTCAAATGTTTGTTAAATTAAACTCCTATATCAGCCTAAATTCTTTAATGTAACAGGTAAAAATAGATAGAATGCAGCTCCCAGATGATCTGAATAGATATTTTCAGTTCTGGAACTGTTTGAGTTTATCTGATTTTTAGTTTCAAAATTGCATCACATGACATTCATCTTTGAGGCCTACATAGATAATGCTATGCCCTTAAATTCCCTGAAAGCAAAATGCATAGACCAATGATACCCTGAGTACACACAAAAAAGTCAATCTAGAGTTATTAAATCATCATTTATAAACTGTCTACCATGTGCCAGGTACTGAGAACACAACAGGAAATAAAACACACCAGTCCCATCTTTCTTCAGTTCTCAGCCACATCACAGAGAGATATAGCAAACTGACCAATTCAATGAAGAAAAAGAACGACCATGGAATCCTGTACCAACCAGTTTTTGTATGGAAACTGTCTTTGGGTTAAGATGTAAAGAATAAAAGAAGAACTGACTAGGCAAAGAGAGGTGGAAGGCCAAAGCAGGGTTATCTGTAAGATTCTGGACATGGGCTTAAGTGGCTGAAGTACAGACAGGGGAGACAAGAGATGAGGCTGAAGAAGTAGAATGGGACATATCACCCAACTTGACTAATATATAATCCTAAGGGTGATTAAATTCATCCTTTCTTGATTGACATAAAACAGTTGCTTCGGTACAGACCACAAGTTACAGGAGGGTTACAGGTGCGCCTGTGGTGCTCCAGGAGGGTGATGATGGTTACTTTACGATAAGAGAGGACGTGGATTGGAGAAGTTAAAGGGAGAGTGTCTTTTCTTTGGGCATGAATAATGACATTCTTCACTGAAATACAGGACACAAGAAAATGCCAGGTAGCATCAGCAAACAGTAACTGAGGCCACGAACATGAATACGTAGGCTGTAGAATGAAAAGGAAATGGAATCCTAGAATCAAGCCTTCATGCATCTAAGGACAGCAAAGGAGACAAAACAGAAGTTAGCAGGAAGATGAGAGAAAACAGAGGGCATGATGATTCCAGCTTCCAAGAAGGGAGTTTTAAAAAAAGAGAGTGGTCAAGGGTCTCAAAGAAAGGTCTGGGTAAATAAATGTTCACTGTATTTTCTGAACTGGTGGTCACTCCCTCCAGCAAGACTGTACCAACTCCCAAACAGCATTAACTAAGTGTTCAAGTACTTGAGCCTATGGGGGACATTTCTCATTGAAACCACCACAGTAACTGAAAAGTTATTTACACATGCACAAAAGTTCTATATAGAATAATCCTTAAATCTGTGTAAAGTAGCCACTATGAAGTCAAAGAAATCCCTACTTTATCACTCTTGTTACTGCTTGGATATGATAAGGGCTGAAAAAACCAAGCTATGAGAGAAGTCTCATTTTTCGTTAGTAGCAGGTCATTCACTCAGAATAAATCTGTTTAATCAATGGTTGTAGCTTTTGTTTTTGCACAAAGAGATCATTCAATTATAAACAATGGTCGAGTCAGGCTTGGTAACTCAGGAAAGAAGGCAAGAAAATGAACACTTTACATCTGTTAAAACTAATAATTTCGTCTGCTCTATTTTTAAAGGTTTTTATTAGTGCTTGTGCAAGACACGTATTTGTGGGTGGCCAGAAAGGGGTTTCAGGTGTTCTGGAGCTGGAGTTACAGATGATGTGGATGCTGGAAGCCAAACTCAGGTCACGTAAAGAGTAGCAGCTATTCTTAACTGTCAAGGAAAAAAGAAAACACTCCAGCTTCTCATTCAGTATTTTAAACCTTTTTTATTGTGTGAAGCAGGTGAAGCTTAATTGAAAAAAAAGAAGAGAAATGGACTTTAAGTTCCAATTTTTGTGCATACATTATTACTTTCTTCACTCAGGCAACTCAAAAAATACTAACAGAAGTTATCCTAAGTTCTCATTCAGAATAGTACAAGAGCTCCCTGTTACTCCCAACAACTGCCACAATTCTGCTAAGCATGACAGGGAACAGACAGCATATACTGACTGGCCTTAAGACCAAGAGAAAGATAAGCCAGTGTTTCCAGTATAAGTTTAGAAAGTGATCATTTAGTACATCTTTAAAAGTTATTTATTTATTGCGTGGGTGCACTAGGGTCAGCATGTACAGGTCAGAGGACAACTTACAGTTGTTGATTCTGCTCTACTACCATGTGGATTTTAGGAATCAAATTCAGTAGTCAGGCTTGACAGCAAACACCTTCACCCACTAAGTCATCTTGACAGCTCTCACATAAAATATCTTAAAATGCTTAAAACTTTTGGAAATTCTAATACTTTTGTGAAAAACTAACTGCTCATCTCAATGTACTTGGCTCAAATCGAGCAAAAGCTTTTCCAAACAGCAATTCTGATGTTCAAGTTCTTATAACTTTTCCAAATGCTGACAAAGACTGAGCTACAAAGTTGTCAGTAGACCTCGAACAGCAAATTAGACTGACCGCTGAAAACTGTTTAATTTTTCACAATTCAAATGAGAGAATCTAACTAAATACTAAATATTTTCCACCCTCAAGACAGGTGTAATAGCTCATACCTATAATCCAAGCACTGGGAGGCTAAGAGGTGTGTGCAGGGTATGTAGGAGTTCAAGGCCAGGACTGGGCTATCTATGAAGAGTCTTATCTCTGAAGAAGAAGAAAAAAAAGAAAAAAATACCTTCAACCAAGGGAGTATTTTTCAAGAACAAAAATATATTATTGATACTCCAGGTATTGTGTTGAAATAATGAAATTATGGGATAAAGCATGTACTCCTGATGAGAAAATATAAGTATAAAGGATTTCATTAATGGCCAAGAACTTCAAGTTTTAGAAAACATGCTATATTTCTATGACCAGCAAACTTGTGTAAAGAGTCAGGAAATAAATGTAAAATTTAGCTTTTTATGAGCCATACATTCTATGGCACAACTATTCCATACTATCACTACAGCCAAAGAGCCCCTAAAAATACCAAAGACAATACATACACAAATGGGTATTTCTGAGTCTTGATTCAAGTTTAATTATGTCCGTTTCGATTAAAAATAATTTTAATATGCCATAAAATCTTGTTTTTTCTTATTTTTTACACAACTGAAAACATAAAACCAACCTTTGCCTCTGGGCCAAGCAAATACAGAGAGCATGTGAAACAGGGAGAGTATGCATCACAGACAGTGGGCGAGACCCAAGGAACATGTCAGACAGAAGGTACATTGCCTACCTGTGTTTACATCATGTTAGTAGAAATAAAAAATTGTTTTCCCTTTGACAGTTCACTAATTTCTTTTTTCCATTCCCAGTTATACGTGTTTCAAGGAAACTTTCCTAAGTTCTCATTTCACTACACACCTCCTGTCCTTGTACATCTCTCTCCCTAGGGCACAGCTTGAATGCTTTTAAATCAAAATCTACCCATGTGAGAGAGGAAAAAGAAGCCACCCATCTCAACATTTTATGAATCCTACTACCTTGAACTATGGTAAGGCTGCAAATCTTTTCATGCTCAATCTTTTAATAAATATAGGTTTGACCAATCTTATTCCCTTTCTCTTTCAACCATCATTTAATTCTATACAATGAGACCCCTGTGAGGCCTTGGCAGCTAGGGAAAGAAGGTTTTAGTCACAAATACATTTAATGTTTAAAATCGCCCCAACAACTCTTCAAAAAGCTTCTAAGAAAGCTCAAAAAGAAAAGTTAACTCACTGCTCTAAATTGCTTCTATCACCACTTTCTCAGGTATTCTTTTTTACTTTAAAATGTACTGTTTAGTTTATTTTTCTAATTCTGCTTGCTAAGGTTATAACAGGAGAATGACATAAAGGCTTTAAAGACTTAACATGCCTTTAAATTTAAGCTGCATGGCTCTAAAATGTTAAACTATTTAAAACAATATAAGTTCAGTTTAATTTATAGTATAATATATAAAATGCCAAAATCAATACTAACTCAGAAAGTTATACCAACAACTCTTGGGGGAGAGGAATCATATTTATTTCACAACAGTAACTCGATGGGTGTGAACTGTATGGATGTGTAGGCTCTCATGCTGGGGACTTTCAGATTAGCAAAGAGAAACAGCAGGGATTTAGTGACAAGCTGCATGGTAGGGACAAAACTGTGTTTTTGAAATGTGATGGTAGGAAATGGAGTATGCAATAAAAGAGTGAGATTTCACTCTCCATCTCTCAACGGCAAACGCTTAAATGTACCCATACCAAAACCATTGCCAATGAATGCAGCAGAACAACATCGGCACTGGAGTCCAGCAATCTGTGAATGTCTCCTGAAGACAAATGCCACTCCACCCCCCCCCCAAAAAAAAGAAGAAAAACAATCTAATGTGTGACCAGAGGCAAAAGCAAGACAAGAACAAGTCTTTCTTACTTGCCTCTTAAGGTGCTGGCTAAATCTTTAGAACATCCCACACAGCCAACAGAAACAGTAATTTCCTACACAAAACAAAGCAAGAGGCTTTCTGCCTTTTATTTTGCTGTCAAGTAAATAATCTGAAGGATTCTTGCTTACTACTCTGCCCTCAAATCATGAAACCTAAAAAAGTAACAACTAGGGTTTACAAAAGGTCAAAACATTATTTTCAAATATTTAAAACACACACACACCCCCCGATTACATTAAGCCGGGTTTTAATAGTAATGTAAATTTTAGAACAAAAAAAGTTAAATATGTTTGGTATTTTTAACGTGAATGCAATGTAGGAAAAGTCAGAACATCAATTTCATGAAAATTTCAAAATAAAATGTCACTATTTCTAGAAAGATTTATTTAATGTTTTCTAACCCCATTAAATCATATCTATAAAAGGGCAGCCTCATAATACATAGTGAGTTCAGGATAGCCTGTAAATGTCCCAAATTGCTTACTGTAAGTTCAGTATTACAGAAAGTCTCTCCATGCTGCTGAAAGGTCAACTTTTACCCTTCTCTACACTAAAATAAATGTTTTTATTTTAAAATTACAGTAAAGATATCCTTTCTCTTTCTGACATTCTTTCCATCTCTTTACTCCCTAACAATACCACAAACCATTTGACTGTTCGATCTCTTTCAAAGAAAAAAAATAAATAAAACCAAAACCCAAACCTCCAGTCATCAGGTACTCCATCTTTGCAGTAAAATAAGGAGGCCTTTAGCTATCCTAACACACTTGGTACCCGTCAACCTTTTTCTCTATAATTAACTGTGATCAAAAATCAAGAACCACACCCTCCTCTGTAAGTAAGTTCAACTGGCATTTTCTACAATGTTAAAACAACTGTACAATAAGCAGATTTATCTTAAATGTATATAACATGAATTTTCAGCAACTTCCGGCCAGGTATGGTTACACACATCTATTACCCCAGCAACAGGAAAGTGGAGGCAGGAA
Organism: Ellobius talpinus; assembly: GCA_001685095.1. NCBI lineage: Eukaryota > Metazoa > Chordata > Mammalia > Rodentia > Cricetidae > Ellobius > Ellobius talpinus. The sequence continues at coordinate 11,336 of LOJH01007715.1, forward strand.
CGTTGAGTATTTAAGATCTTCCTCACCTATACAGTGAGTTTAAGGCCAACCTGAGCTACATGAGACCCTGCCTCAAAAAATTAAAAGCACCCAATTTCTGTACATTTTACCCCTACTCTATTTGCTACTTAAAGCTTTTTTTCCAGTCCTCAGTTCAATTCCAATGAAAATACACAGTAGCAAACCTATCTATAAGTCAGTTCAATTCTAAGAAAAATACAGAGTAACAAATCTCTGGGTAAGTCATGTATGTGACAACAAAAAGGAAACATGCAGACTACCAATTTGAAGACTGCACTCAGCAATTAAATTTATTACATTTGCCTATTCTGTTGCATGAACAAAGAGAAGGAAAAGTAACTCATAAATCCACAGTGAATATAAATCAAAGATGAAACTTAAAAAAAAAACAAAAAAAAACAAAACTAGCACAGAGTAGAATAATACCATAAGTCCTTGGTTCCTTCCACCTGCCCTGGATTCTTGGGTTGCAGCTTATCTAACAACTAATTTTCTCTTCTTGTGAGGTTTTACTTGGTGTGCCTGCTTTCTGCTTCCATTTCTATCCCTGTAGTTTTTAAAAGGACATAAAACAACTTTATTAAGAATGCCTAAGATATCAAAGGCCTAAAGCTTCACTGGTTGTGTGTGGCATAGGAGGAAGGGGAAGAAAACGTGAGGTAATGAGGATCTACTATATTTACCTTATGTGCAGGGCATGTGGACAACAATAGAAACCATGCAGGGTGCACTCTTGGTCAGAAAAGAACATGGCAGCCTAATGGGAAGCCTTTGTTCTTCAAAAGGGTCTCCTTTCTCCCTTTTGTGCTTCACTTAATTCATGGCATCTGAGCTGCTCTTGAACTTGACAGGAAGGAAAAGAAAGGGAGCGGAGAGGGAGAGTCACACACAAAGAAAAGGGAAGGGAGGGCTTCAAAGAAAACGCATTGTGATAATTTAGTTCTGCTAGATGTGGTGAATTTTTGAAATTTTGAGGAGTTGGCAAGTATAATTCAGAATTAAAATCACTTTTTCCAAAGATTGCACTAAGTAGTAGACAAGTAAGATAGATGTAAAATTAATTCTGCAAGAAAAATTTAGATAATTTTTTTCTGTTACAAATATTCCTTGAAATAATAGCAAGGAAATATGATTTTTCAATAGTTACATGAAAGATAAGCATTCTATTAGCAGCATCAGTAATTAAATGATCCCTCAGTTTAGGGATATTCTGAGATAAATAGCACTAAAGAAAACCACAAAAAAACCACGAGCGCCACCTACAGGATAAAAATGTGTATTAAAGACTAGTATTTTAAAAGATATTAACTGACTCTCATCTTTAAGTCATGAATTAAAAATTATTAACCAGAGGAGGGAGTGGGATTGATACGTAAAATAAAAAAAGGTTTTTAAAAATTAATTAATTAAAAAATATTAACTAAGCAGCAAATAACGAAGTCCCAGGAATCATTACCTAATTTAAAACTGTATTAATAAAAATAACTGGTTTATACTATAACATGCTGACAAAAGTCAACTTAAAGCAATAAAATATACAATTGTAGGGCACTACAACTCTGTCCAGTTGTAGGTGCCAGAAAGATGGCTTAGCAGTTAAGAGCAGAGGACCCATGTTACATTCCCAGCAAGTGGAGCAACTCATAACCACCTATAACTCCAGCTCCTAGAGATCATGCCTCTGGTCTCTGCTGGCACTTGCACTCACAGGCACACACACCCACACAATACACTTAATTAAAAAAATTTTAAAGAGGGAAAAAGACAGTTATAAAATGAGTAAGCAACCATGCCAGTAGTAAAGCAGATTGCTGACACTGACTCTAAAAGATACTCTGTATGAACAACCAAGTAAGTTTAAAACACAGGAAGTTATCCTATTGCTATTAGATTTAGTATTCACTTCTCCAGGTTTTTCTGCAATGGATACTCAGATATGTAAATATGTATCTTTTGCTATACATGTACACACATTTGTGGTTTTTATTTCTTCTATTTTATATATTTTACATTTCTTTATTATATACATAGCTCTCATTTTGAGGGGGTGTAAAAACAATGTAATAACACACTAATGATTTGTGAGCAATATGCTCTATTGAATTATTTCTATTTCCACTTAACCAGCGCTTCAAGAAAAGCACTATTTATATTTCTTTTTCTACTAGCTTAACTATTTCTGTAAACAAATGACTAATGACAGAGTATCTAAGTGAAACAGTACAAACATTTAAAACCGCAATGTATCAAATTGCTCTCCAAAAGTTGTGCTAAGGCAACTTCCATTATTATCACTTTGGTTCCCCTTATACCATCTTTAAATATTTGACATCTGAGAAATTACCTGAGAATATCTACACATGCTTTCCTTCAAATTAGGATAATAAGCTTATTCCCAATATTTGCTAGTAAGATTTTGTAAAAGTATCACTTTTAAACTGCTTTAAAGCCAATTGCTATTTTATAAAATCTTACTTTAGTCAATACTTAGTTGATTAACACCCAATCACACAACTCTTCAGTGTATTCAGAAACCACTGATCTTAATGCCAGTGATAGACTTACAGAATTTGCAGTATTTCAAAGACACTATAACAACAGGCAGAATTAAAATAATGTACATTTTTCCCAAGATAACTATTTTTAAAGGATATGTATTTATTTGCACATACATGAAAGTGAGTCAATTTGAGAGAGTGTAAAAGGGGAAGCATTGGAAGGGTTGCAGGGGAAGGGAAGGAAAAAAATGGTGTAATCATAATTTAAAAAAATAAGAAAAAGAAAATGTAACATTTCTAATCACACTTTAAATAAATATGAAGTTATTTTAGAGTTCAAGTCTATGAATGCAACGTCACAAACTCTAGTTTCTCAAATACAGCACGACAGACTTTTTGAATCAGACAATTTTGGGAGCAAGAAAAATGGACTGATCTGTTCACTGTAGGGTATTTCTCCCTGGGAGGAATAGGTCAGCAAAATCTGGCCTAGGTGAGAACCACACCACAGGGTACTTATTATCTCACAAACGCCACTAAAATTTTAAATGTGTTTTATTTATTTTGATTGTGTGTAAGTGTGTGGGCATGTGATGCCTCTTTGCATATGTGGAGGTCAGAGAACAACTTGTAGCAGTTGGGTTTTTTTCTCTTTCCACCATGTGGAAGGAACTGAACTCAGGCCATCAGGCTTGTCAGAAAGCACTCTCAATCATAGAACCATCTTGACGGCCATCACAAGGGCCTATTTTAAAGTATACAAGGAAGCTAGCTCATGCCTGTAATACCAACATGCAGGAGGCTGAGGTAAGATTGCTACTGAGTCTAAGGCCAGCCTGTAAGTTCCAAGTGGGTTCCAGGCCTGCAGCATGAGACTGTCTCCAAAAACACAAAACAAAACAGTATACAAGGGCTGAGAACATAGAAGTACTTCCTCCTGTGCATTGCTTGAGCCTGTGAGTACAATCCTCCCAATGGCCAATAATCAACCAATCAAATACAAAAAGTTATACAAATATTTTCAGCAGCTGAATACTTAACAAATTCTTATTAGTCTTTACTACACTGAATAAGATCTCTCATCTAATTACTAACATGGTAGTTTAAGAGAACGCTACGCTTGTGAGACAACAAACCAGCAAACAATTTTTTTAATCACTGTGAACTATTCTATTAATTTTACCTCCAAATCCTACCTTAAGCCCACTACTTCTCCACATCTTTCCCAACTCCTGTCTCAGTTACCATACTATTCAGACTGTCTTTTAACAGGGCCCTCTGCTTTTACTCCATTCATCTACTAAACAGTGATACACTGCCTGGTACATGCAGTACTCTACATACTAAGAAAACACAAGTGACAAAACTATCAATAAAATTCATTATCTAGTTAGGTGTTGTGGATATGACCATATCCTAGTACTTGTGAGGTGAAGATAGGAGAATCAGAATTAATTCAAGGCCTATTTCAAATAAGAATATAAGAAAAATAACCTAGCTCTGTGTACACACAAATTCTCTATTTATCCAGTGAAACTTTTTAAACATGCTAGGTCACAAGGCACTAAGTGTTTTGGTAGGTAGGTAGAAAGGAGGAAGGGAGGGAAAAAAGCAGTCAAAAAAGAAAAAAAAACAACAAAACACTGCATGAAAGGCTTAATTAATTCATCTTAATCTGGAAAGTAAATTTGTAACACAGTTTTAAAAAAAGTTATTTATTATGTATACAGTGTTCTGACTGCGTGTATGTCTGCAGGCCAGAAGAGGGCACCAGATCTCATTACAGATGGTTGTGAGCCACCACATGATTGCTGGGAATTGGACTCAGGACCTCTGGAAGAGCAGCCAATGATGCTCTTAACTTCTGAGCCATTTCTTCAGCCCTGAAAGATTGATTTATCTGTGGTATATAACTAACTCACTGTCAAAAGAGTCTGAACACAAAAAATTCAAACCACAAGTTGACAATGGATGAATTTAATCAGCTTTAAAAATCAGTGCAGCATTAGCTGGGCAGTGGTGGCCCACACCTTTAGTCCCAGTATTTGGGAGGCAGAGGCAGAAAGATATCTAAATTTGAGGCCAGCCTGATCTATAAACCAAGTTCCAGGACAGCCAGGGGTACACAGAGAAACCCTGTCTTGAAAAACCAAAAAAGAGGGGAAAAGAGAAAAAAAATTGGTACAGTATGCAGATATAAACATGTATTTCTTTTTGCCATATTCATTGATAAGATTCTTACTATTTTTTGATAGCTAAATTAAGTTTACATTTTAGTTTTACAGGGAGAAAAAAGATACAACAAAGAAAAATCATTTCCTCAATTGTTCATTACTAACAATGCTACTGGATTATTTTATACAAATTATAGTTAAGATGTTACTCAAAAAAACTGCAGTGGCTCCCCACTGTCTACTGAATTAAATCCAAACACCTTCATCTGATATTTAAGGTCCTACACAAATAGGTCTCAACTTATTTACTTTTTCTTTACCATATTCCAGCCAAGAAGACTACTTTTGCTCCAAACATAGCTGGTGTTTTCTGGCCTCTATCAGACCTTGCTTCCCCCCAGTTTTTTTTCCTTTTTTAATTTTAATTAATTTTAAGATATGAATGTTCTGCCTGCATGTATGCCTGCATGCCAGAAGAGGGCATCATAGCATTATAATATATAATAGATATATTATGTCTATATATAGAGAGAGAGAGATGTTTGTGAGGCACTATGTGGTTGCTGGGAATTGAATTTAGGACCTTTGGAAGAGCAGGCAGTGCTTTTAACTTCTGAGCCATCTCTCCAGCTCCTCTTCTTTCTTTTTGAAGTGCAACCTCAGCCTCCAGATTCATAATCCACCTGTTAAAATACTATCTTCTGTATTCTTGCTCCACCTCTCAAATCTGGATGGACAGCTCTTGGTGTACTACCCCAGCTCATTTAAGTGCACATGATCACTCCTACAGCATGGGAAAGCAAAACTAAAGCAAACAACTCCCTCTGCAAAACAAAGATAATACATATGCACACAAAAGCAAATAACTGTATTTATAATTTATAAATTGCCTTGGAAACTATTTCCTTTGAAGGCAATATTGTTTCTGATTTGTCTTTTGTTCCTCGCCATTCTTTAAAACTAAGTACGCACTGAGTAACTGTTGACTCAAACAGAAAAAAAAACATAAAAAATTTATCTTTGGTCTTCCTCACTGGCCACATTAAAAGAAGAAAGGGTCTATTAAGTATCTACACTGTAGCTACTATAATAAAAGAAAGCAGATATTATTAAAACTATGTACAAAAATATTTACCTAGCATACCAAAAGGCCCTGGGTTTGATCCCCAGTATCACTAAATTCTCTTTCCTCCCTCTCTCTCTCTCTCCAAACATAAAATATAAAAAACTTTCTTAAAAAATAAGAGGTAATATAG
>LOJH01007715.1:17413-29298 GCA_001685095.1 Ellobius talpinus
ACGTCCTCCGGGTGTCACCTAACACAAATCTAAAAGGACAAGAACATAGTTTACCCTGCACTATTCTAAAAAGCCAAATGAATACATTAAAACTTAAGTATATTAATTTATCACAAAGTAAACAAACAAAAAAACCACTTACTGCTATTATTAAGGTCACTAATTTAGTTAAGACTGCTAGGTAACACAGAAATATATATTTCTTCCCATATTTTATTTTTTCCTTGGTACTTAATACTAGTTAATGGAAGCAGGGGTTTCTGTTGTTTCACTGTTCTCTTAGCACCCAGAACAAAGACTGGCAGTCACTATAACTCAGGGCACCTCAGGCTGCTACTCCCATGAAACAAGCAGTAGAGCAGCCATGAAGATGGAACTGGCCAACTGACATCTGTGATGACACCCTGACACAATACCTGTTTTATATGGCACACAAGCTAAGAACAGTTTGGGTTTTGTTGTTGTACAGATTGTTTCTTCTATTTGTTTATGTATAATTTTTTGCCTGCAATGTATGTATGTATATGCAGCACACATGTGCCTGGTGCCCATGGAGTTCAGAAAAGGCTGTAGGATCCTATGGAACTGGAGTTAGAAATAGTTGTGAGGCACCATGTGAATTCTGGGATCTGAATCCAAGTCCTCTGCAAGAGCATCAAGTACTCTTAACTACTGAGCCATCTCCCCAGCCCTAGTTTGTTTGATTTTTTTAAATGTGTATGTATGATGTACATGTGTGCATGTTCTTGTATGAATACGAGTAGGTATGTATGGAAGTCAGAAGACAAACCTGAGTGCTGGTCTTTGCCTTCCATCTTTTTTGAGACTGGGTCTCTAGTCCTTGAGCTCCCTGGGATTCTCCTGTCTCTACTCTCATTTCACTGGAGGACTGGATTTGTGAGCAACCATGTCCATCCAGTCCTATGTGGACTCTACGGATCCAAACTCTGGTCTTCACATTTGCATGGCAAGTTCTTTATCCATGGAACCATCTGCCCAGACGCTAAGAATAGTTTTCACAGAATATCTGTAAAACATCTGATCATAAGGACACTAACATGAGTCCCTAACTAAGAAATCATTATTCTAGGCAGGTATCACAAAATTTTATATTACTACCATATTTTACATTTTGTCAATTAAAAATGTAATGACATTTTTCTCTCTTGCTATATAAGCATCTACATAATATCTTCCATTTTGCTTCTAAGCTTAAAAAGATCCAAATATTTACTATTTAGAGAAAAGATGACACTAGTGCCTGCTAACACTTTATGGATGCTCTTCTGTGTATATATGAATGACACAGCCTGGCCTTTAAGCACGTCTAGACATGTACTGAATACTATTTGCGAGGAGGAAGGTAAAAGAAAATTAAATTACAATTGAAATAAATTATTTTTTTGCAATTTAAAATAAACACTGGGTATAAAGAAAAGAGAATGGAATTTCTTGATGACCAGTCATCCAAAGGTTTTCCCCAAATCAGTGTAGCACACTCAAAAGAACTATGAGGAGAAATTTGTTGATTTTTTTTATCTTTAAATCACTTCTCCCAAATGATGGAAATGTTCCTAAACTAAAGAAATAACAGACATCCAGGCATAGTGGTGCATACCTTTAATTCCAGCACTAGAGAGGCAGAGGCTCTCTGAGATCTCTGTGAACTGGAGGCCAGTTTGATCTACACAGTGAGTTTCAGGACAGCAAAAGCTACACAGTGAAACACTGTCTCAAAAATACCAAAACCAGAAAATAGGGCCTTTAGAACCACAACTGGAGGTAAGATCACACAGTTCATTCAGGTAACGGCATTATAAAAGCTAAAAGTAGGGAACGTGAAAATAAGCTTTCCTATGTTCAAATCTTAACTATCATACCTAGAGCTTAACTTCAGAACCTTGGACAAGTTTTTCCACCTAAATTTCAGGATTATTCTTTAATGTAGGGTTTCAAGAAGGTACATCCTGATATACTTGGTTAAGTAAAAGCACACAGCCTAATATATCACCAGTGTTAATAAATGTTAGGTAGTCTTGTCTAAATAGATACCTAACTATTTCCTACAAAGCATTCAATCAGTCTGTTTCCCATCTCTCCAATGTTCTTTTTGTTTCTGTTTTTAACAAAAGCTTTTATTTCACCTCTCGGCAGCTTTCTTTAGATCTGAAGCTATCATATATCCTAAGTGTTGTCTATTTCTAATATTTTCAACTGAAAATTAATGTTAGTGCCCAAAAGACAGACACTTATCTAAAAGAAAGAATTACAGTTATTGACATTAGTCCAACTACTTAAATCATTTGGTTACAGGTATATGCTATTATTGTCTTCTGGCTTTTCTTATTCACAGAGCAAAAATAGAGTCAATACATTAAAAAGAAGTTGTTAAGTTATCTTGCTTATTCTCAAATGAGCACTGGCTGGTTTTTCAGTTTAAATCAAAGAAAAGTAGTGCCAATGTCAGATTTTCAAGCAAGAGACTATTTGATGCCCAAAATAAGACATGATTCCTCAATACTACCTACTCTTGTACAAAACAACAAATTCCCTGAAGGACATGGTCTACAACTCACCTATCCAACTTAATAACAATCTTATCGCCGAAAGTACCCTGAGCAATAGACAGCATCAAGAGATGGCTCTGTTGAACCTAGAAAACAATGAGGACTCTAAGAGAGACATACATGGATCTAATCTACATGAGAAGTAGAAAAAGGTAAGATCTCCTGAGTAAACTGGGAGCATGGGGATCTAGGGAGAGGGTTGAAGGGGAGGGGAGAGGCAGGGAGGGGAGCAGAGAAAAATGTAGAGCTCAATAAAAATCAATTTTAAAAAAAAGGGAAAAAATGGCTCTGTTATAAGTTTAGGAAGAAAATTAAAGGTTCTGGAGAGACATTTTTCACTAGAACATCTAGACAGTGAAAAGGGACTGCCAAATTCAGACAGTATTTTACTGCTTCTCCCTAAGGCAACTAATGACAGTGAACCCAGACCTAACATATCAATAGGTATTCATTCAGGATCTTCACAGGAAGAAAGTCATTGCATGGCTATATCAAAAGATTTCCATATACACACATGCTCATGTTCTTGTGCACGAGCACACACTTACACTTCCCCTTTATCCAGACAGTTCATCCAAAGACTACCATTTCTTAACTTTTCAGCTGAGATGAGTGAGACCATATAGTACAAACACCACTGAGCTATGAGCAAGATCTGAATGCTAGTTTCAGTTGCTTCTAACCACATTCATGCAAGTCAATCAGACTCAGTTATTCTTAACTCGGAATTCAAGGGTACTTTCATATTTTCACCAATTATTCAGCTAAAACTATCTCAACCATCTACTTTCTGGTTTTAATAACTTTATAATTTCTGTTTTCAGTTCTGGTGCTAATCAATGTCAAGGTACAGAATGACACAACACAAATGAAAAGAAACAAAACCAAAAAATGAACTAGAAACTCATGGCCTATGTAAAGCATGGCACACTTTTAGACACTCAAGAAAAGTTGCCAGGACCTGATACTATACATTCATTCTCTTGCTTCTTTGTTCTCATCTCCTCAGGTTTCACATGGTGAGCAGATAACTGCAACATGCCAGTTTAAAGAAAACAAAGACCAATCCATCCTCTAGGAAGCATGGTGATGTCTCCATCTGAGCAGTAAACTCAGTCTGAACCAACCAAATGAGTGCAAACAAACCTGAACCTGCAATCAGAGCTGCAGCACACACTGGGCATGGAGCAAACATGGAGATAGACGTTCTCTGAACCAAAAACACTGATCTCTTTCTATACTCTCTCTAACCAAGGCCAATCCCTGCATTTTGGACCCTGTCCCCCAGCTGTTTCCTCTAGTCTCCCATATTTCCTCCTAAACACTAATCCTTCCCTTTTTGTTTTTTGTTTGTTTTTATTTGAGACAGGGTTTCTCTGTGAAATAGTCCTAACTGTCCTGGAACTCACTTTGTAGACTAGGCTGGCCTCGAACTCACAGAGATCCACCTGCTTCTGCTTTCCAAGTGCTGGGATTAAAGGCCTGCACCACCATCTTAATGTGTGACACAGCCGCTATTCCTGTGATTGAAAAAAAATTACTCTTACCTCCTAAATCTAATCAATCATCAATTCTCAAAGATTCTACCTCCTCTCCCACTTTTCCCACTCTCCAACTAGGACTCTTAGGACTCTTTTAATCTGGGCCTCTAAATCACCCCACCCCAACCCCACCCCAGCAGTGGGACTCAAACCCAGACCTTGAGCACACTGAGCAAGTATTCTACCATGACTCTCTGTATCATTCTTAAATGGATTATTCTGATGATCTTCCAGCAATCTTGTTACCTCTAGTTTCCTATCACTAGAATGTATGCTCTGTTCTCTTCCCTTTCTGAAGTTCAAATTTAACTCTCTATGTTATAAAGCATTCTATTTGCTACCACTTCTACCCTGTAGTTTTACTTCCAATTTCTAAAATGCAGAAAGCTGTTTCCTACCTACCGTTTGGTTCATACTGATTCCTAGATAGGAATTTTCTTGTGATAAATCTCTAGATGCAAGGGGTCTCGCTTTTAAATCACCTGGAAGAATAAGGTTGAGAGAAGGTCTTTGTGCTTTTACGAAACCCTTGTGAGATATCTAGAAGGACCTTGTGCCTTTTTTAAATATCTATGCGGTAGTTCTCCCTTGCCGGCAGAGGAGAGGGTCTAAGACCTCCACTGGATGTCAAAAGACAATAATGACCCTGCATAATCTAACCTTTTTTCCTTATAAACACATACCTATTGTGAGGTTTAACTTATAAATTAGGCAGTGATATAGAAAATTAGTATAGTGTAAAAAATATATGTGAATGTGTTCTCTCCAAAGACCTTTATTGTACTACAGTTAAATCTCAGCATGTTTTTTTTTCTTTTCTTAAATGGATAACTTTTTTTTTCCCCTTACGAGACAGGGTTTATTTTCTTTATGTAGGTAGCTTTGGCTGTCCTGGAGTTTTCTTTGTAGACCAGGCTCACAGAGATTTGCCTGTTTCTGCTGGAATTAAAGGAATGCACCACCACTGCCAGACCTTAAACGGATAACTTCTATGTTTTCATTTAAAGCAAACTCTTGTGCATATCCCAGGTGTATTACTACCCTTTATCTGAGTTCATTATTAAATAAAATAAAGATTACTTAAATACAAGCACTAGAAAACCCTGATAGCACTCTAGCAACCAAAGCAGTTCCGTTTAATGTGAGGACAGCATGTACAATATGAACAGGCTCACAACCTGGGCAGGACAGAACAAAATGGTACAAGATTTCACCATGTAACTCAGGCAGCATGTAATTCAAAACGTTTAAGTTGTTATTTATACATTTTTCCATGAAATATTTTTAAATCAAAGTTCACAATGGGTAACTAAGAAACAAATTTGGGATGAAGAGGCATCTTGTTTCCACCTCCGCAGTGCTGGGATTATAGGTATATGCCACCTTTTTGCTGGAGATTAACCCCCACTCCTTGTACATACTAGACACAAGCACAATACCAACTAAGCTATATCCCCAACATCCATCATAATCTTTAAATCAGATTAATACTCTAACTCTATGAAATTATTAAAATAATATTAAGGAATTTTTCTTAATTTCAGAAAGTAATAAAACTCTTCTTTAAAAAACCAAGTAATATATGACAGACTTATAAAAGCAAAGTCTTTTACTTAAGTAATTTAATGTACATTATCCAGATATCTAGAATATTACATTCAAATACCCAACCATACCAGAAAAAAAACCCCCAAAACCCCAAAATGTATAAAACTGCCTAGATGCAGTTAGAGTCTGAATGTTTCTAAGGTTTTTCCCCCCTTCTCCTTTGCTGCTTCAGAAAAGGGAGAGAAAGGATCAAAAACCAAAGGAATCACAGCAAAAACTGAAATTTTCCATCAGCCAACATTTCTACTCTTTTGCCCATAGAAGCAGGCACACCTGACACCAGATTCAGAAAAAGGAGGGCAAGGACAACCAGGGGGAGGAAAAGGAACTGACCACCACCCACAATGACCTCCTCCTGTGATGAGCTATGAATAAAAACTTACCTTAGTTCTAATTTATACTCAAGAAAAATAAGCTAAAAAAATTAAGAATAAAACAGGACTGGACAAAATAGTGTCTTTTTCTACAGAAGCTATTTAATAAATCAAATTTTAAAGGCTGAAAGTTTTGTTTTATAAACTCTTGAGCTGACAATAAAAAGAATTAATTAAATCCATTAAACATAAGAACTACAGAAACTCTTGTTCTCTTATTCTTGAAAATCACGCTTCCATCTTTCAGAAATATCTCATAAGCAAATTCATCATTAAGCTCACACTGGGCCATCTTATTTTAAAATATACACTGTAACGAACAATGAACTGCATGCAATAAAGAACAGGCATTAAAAAAAAAACCTTGAGGCCCAATTTGATTGTGTAAACTGTAATTAAATGTACACACAAATCAGTTAATGGAAAGAACCTGGCAAAATGCCAGTGACTGTAGCCTCTGCAATAAAGATAACAGAAACATCACCTTAGAGAAGTATGCTTTTCTCCTAGTGTCACATCAGATCAAGTCACACACTAGCTGGGCATGTTGGTGCATTCCTATAATTCTAGTACTAAAAGGCTGAGGCAAGAAGATCTTGAGTTCAACGACTACCTGGGCTATATAAGGAATCCAAGAACAGCCTCGGCTACATAGCAAGATGCTCTCAAAGAAAAAGGCATGAACTAGTTACCCACATCAATTTGCTTTGATATAAGAAACATCAAAATCAGTTACAATTTTTAAGAACGTTTTAAAACCTTTTCTAATAATCAGAACTATTTTGTCTTGCCTTTTGTGGCTCAATTATGAACATTCTTCAGTTTAGAATTTATAACAGGAAACAGAACAGAATAAAGGATATAGCTTAACTACAATTAATCAGAACATACTAATTAATTTTGTATTCTCAAATGATCAACAATAGTTTAATACAGTGCTGGCTCTTCTTCACAGTAGAGAAAAAAATGATCAAAGACGTATTTGGAGGGATGGAGAGATGGCTCAGTGGTTAAGAGCACAACCTGCTCTTCCAAAGGTCCTGAGTTCAATTCCCAGCAGCCAGAAGATGGATTACAACCATCTATAATGAGATTTCGAGCCCTCTTCTGGCCTGCAGGCATATATGCAGGCAGAATACTGTATAAATAAATAAATCTTGAGAGAGAGAGAGAGAGATTGATTTTGAGTCTTAAACTCTCCTACAACACTTATTTAATGGTTCTTGCAGACATCTTCAACATGGAAAACTGGTTAGGAATGAGATTTGAAGAGTACTTTGGAAAGCACACTGGGAATTCTTTACTAGTCCCTGTGGTGGTTTCAGTAAGAATGGCAACCTTAGGCTCATAGATTTGAATGCTTGGTCTCCAGGGAGTAGCACTATTAGAAGGTGTGGCCTTGTTTGAGGAAGTGTGTCACTGGGGGTGGGTTTTAATGTTTCAAATGCTCAAGCTGGGCCCAGTGCCTCTCCCTTCCTGCTGCCAGCCAATCAGATGTAGAACTTTCAACTCCTTCTCCAGCACCAAGTCTATTTGCAGGCCCTGAAGACAATGGGGCCAAACTTCTGAACTGTAAACCAGCCCCAATTAAATGTTTTCCTTTATAAGAGTTGCTATGGTCATGGGGTCTCTTCACAGCAATAGAAACCTTAACTAAGGCATCTCTTAAGGGTATATCCCTGAGAGTTCACCTCAAGTTTGGTTATTATTAGTACCTATCAGCAGTCAGCTCCAGTCACATCTTCCCAGGGTTGTGTTAACAATAAACTAATTCTCTGAAAATAAGATCACATTTTCCCTTTCATGTTCTTGCAGAGACATCAAGAATAAAAACACTACTAAGTATTTCCTACTTTTAACTAAAATTCAAAGAACATAATCTAAATTCTGAGACGTACCTATAACTTAATTACACATGATTAACACAACAACAAAATCAAACAAACCAAAGAAGACAAGCAATATATCCCACATCATGATAGATGTTTCTGTCTGGGCTGTGGCAGACATTTCTCCTCCAAACCACCAGCATATCTCTAACATTCTGAGACATTTATTCATTTGTTCTTCCTCTCATACCCCTTTCTGTTCTTTGTTGTTCAGAAACAAAATGCCCAGAATGACAGTTAAGATCAAAACACTCCTAACATAAAGTACAGTGCTAGGAAATATCCTCAAAAGACAATACAAAGGAATATCATACACACAATGTTACTTTCCAGTGAAGAGAATGCAAATGTCAATTACAAAATTAATATATCCCCTGCTTAAAAAATGAGTATCTAGCTGGATGGTGGTGGCGCACAACTTTAATCCCAGCACTTGGGAGGCAGAGGCAGACAGATCTCTGTGAGTTCCAAGCCAGCTTGGTTTACAAAGTGAGCTCCAGGTCAGCCAGAGCTAAATGGTAAAACACTGTCTCAAAACACAGGGGGAAAAAACGAAGGAGAGAGGAAGGGGAGGAAAGGGAGGAAGGGGGAGGGAGGGAGGGAAGGAGGGAAGGGCAGAAGACAGAGAAAGGAAAGGAAGCAGGGAGTTATCTCCTCATCTGACACTAAAAAAAGGGGCAAGGATAACAAAAGTGCCTTCCAGATTATGCTTTCAAGTCTTATCATACAGAACTGCACTGTACATGAAAGGCCACTGTTACCCTATGTGGGTCATCACCCTCAATTCTATAATTCTCTCTTTATTTTTAACCTACCATATCAACAGCCAGATCTTAAACCTTGTTATCACCTAGAATTAACTGGTCCTCCTCTAAAACTTTAAACTCTCCAACTGTAACCCCAACCTCCTAGATCTTTCACCCCCTTCTTCCCTTTACAGACCATTCTCAAACTCATCCGAACTTCCAGCTCTTTCATCCTCATAGGAGACCATTAATTTACCAGTCTTCACTTCCCTTTTAATTATACCTTGTGGAACTGCATGTGCCAATAAAGTCCTGGATCCTGGAAAGCTATCTTCTTCATTTCCTTCTTCACTGTTCCTTCTACATCGTGGCTTCCTAAGCACCATTAGAAAAGTAAAAATAGAAAGCATAGTCATATACCACCTAAGTTTTTTAAAAATGTGTCTTTGGAACCTAGATTTCAATAGGTTTGAGGAGAATTACAGAAGTAGGAAATTTAGAGTTTACAGTATTTCAAAGAAATCTAGACATAGGACAGGAGAAAGCTGGTATCTGGAAGGAACACAAAGAAGAAGCTTGAGGGTGCAGAGGTTTAAAAGCACTGACAACTAAAGGGTAGAGATGAGACAATGATGAAAAGTATAGAAAGTTCTGGACAGGCTCAATGGCTTCAAACTTTGCAAGTTCTAGTAATATAAATAAAATCTAGAGTTTTTCTGTATACTCAGCACAAGCCAGGATTTAGCTTCTTACATATTAAAAGTCCTTCCTACTCTGAAACCAGACAACCTGGGTTTAACGCCCAGCTCTATTTCCTAGCTATGTGGTCAATATTAGACAAGTCATCCCATCATTTCTAACTTTGCTTTAAGTTACCCTTATCATAGGTTTAGTCATTGATTTTCTATTTGAAGCAAAGCTATCAAAACAAACAAGCAATAAATCAAAATGCCCCATGAAGCCATTCAGAGTCTTCTTTATTATGTAGTCCAAACTCTAGTTTGCAGATGAAGAAATTTTACCCTGAACAAATCATATCCAGAGCCAGAAATGGTGGCTAACATCTGTAATCCCAGCACTTGGGAAGCAGGAGGATTTTGGCAAGTTGAAGCCTGTCTATGAACAGTATGGACTCCCCCCATATCAAAAAAATACAATAAAAGACTAAGACCACTGAAGGAGACAATAACAAAATATAGAAAAGATCTTTTTTTCTGCTATGCATATCTATAGGGCTCCTGGAGTCATTTCATCAGGTACACGAAAAGCTGAGCAATCAGGAAAGGTAATGTAACTTACCACTAAATAGTATTCTATATCTCAGACAACCAAGTATCACACCAACACCTTGTTTTTCCCATGAATGACATGGAGTTTCAAAGACTGTAACAAAACCATCATGAGCTCACAACACCTAGAAGTAAGCTTCAGATGTTTGCTTTTCCAAAACTCGTTACTCTTCCTTTTACATTTGTGCTACTATCTTGATGTTGTTAAACAATGAACACAATATTAAGATCTTTCCTTCTAGAAAATGAAGTCCATAAAGTAGAGTCTCTCATGTCATGCTCACACCCTTACCCCATATGCAGTCTTTCAAAGCCCAAAACCAAACCCTAGAGAACGACTTTAAACATTTACTTCATTACGTTTAAATAAATAAATGAATTTTATTTATTTCATTACTTCTTGTATGTATGAATTTATTATTTATTATAATAAATTTATTTCACTACTTTTTTGTATGTATTAATGTTTTGCCTATATATATATAATGTGTGTGTGTGCAACTCATTGTGTGCTTGGTACCCTCCGAAGTCAGAGTGGATGCCCTGGAATGATGAGTTACAGATGTTTGTAAGCCACCACATGGGTGCTGGGAATTGAACACAGGTTGGCTACAAGATAAACAAGTTTTCTTAACCACTTAGCCAACTCTTCAGCCAGCAAATAATCAACTTTTGGGCTTGAAGATCTTCGGATCCTAAAAATTACTGAAAGTTACGTGTTAGGTAGATTTCTAAGATGGCCTCCTCTGACACCTGACTCCTAGTATTTCTACTTCCCCATGAGTGTGGAATGGATCAAGTACCTTGCTTCAAATAACATGATAGAAGGGAAGGTACTACCTGGGAGATTATACTCATAGTCAAGAGAGGATTCTTTTGCTCTATTTAGATGAAAAGAATGCACAAGCAAAGTACCACTTGTTTAGTGTCAGTAACTCTGAGCCTTGAATGTTTAGAACTGCCTACTTTCAGTGACACCTCTACACTTAAGTTCCAGTTGCCTAGCACTGAGCTTGAAGTGTTAGGACCCTCAGCTCTTAGAATTATGGATCCTAGGAAACCAGAGCTCTTAAAAGCGTTCTGGGGTTCTCCCTGCAGTTAGGCAGAATATGCATCTTTTCCAAGACCCCAGCTCTCCTCCACCCTCCTTCTCCATCTCAGCTCTGTTCCAAGGCTTTAGCTTTCTACTGTCTCTCTCTCATATTGTTCTCTTCTATTGAATATGCCTTGGTTGGGGCTGAATTACTGCCTCTTTGTGGTTTTGGCTCAGCCTGCTCTAACAGAGAATAGGTCACAAGTAGCTCAGTGTGGGAGAAGGGTCTGACAACTGTCCATCAAGCAACTGAAATACCTGTGCCCAACAATTTGTGTATGTATGTGTGGTGTGTGAGTGTGTGTGTATATATATATATACACACATATATGTGTGTGCCTCTGTGTGTGTGTGTGTGTGTGTGTGTGAGCAGTGCTAGCTACAAAGATTGAGCATAAAATTAAAAGTCTTATTTTCAGGCAATTTTCATCCAATACTTAGCCCTTAGCCAAATACCATTTCAGAGGAAAAACATGTCCTCTTAGAAGGAGCTGAGTCTTCCTAATCTATCTCAATTCAGTTACAAAGGCAATGATTTCCATCCTGCTAATGTTCTTTCCTTGCTAGGGTTCATCTCTTATTCTATCAGAGTAAACTGGAGAAGCCACAAAGCAAAGGAATAAGGGCAGTTTCTGACAAACTAAGTGCCTGACAAAAAGAAACTAATGCCCTCATTTAAAAGGGAGCGGCGGGCCCACTTCTCACTGCCCAGCTCTCGGCTAGCTTACACCAGAAATAATTACATGGAAACTGTATTCATTTAAACACTGCCTGGCCC
>LOJH01007716.1:2307-20037 GCA_001685095.1 Ellobius talpinus
AGGAAGGAAGGAAGGAAGGAAGGAAGGAAGGAAGGAAGGAAGGAAGGAATGAAAGGAAAGGAAAAGACTATACCTACCATAACAACTAGTTAATCCTGATTGTGTCGATCAAGGTGGGAGGTCACCCTAAAGGCAGATAGCACTGTTTTCTGTGCTTGGTTTATATAAAGTTGAAACTGAACTCAGCAGCAGTGGTTCATGGCTCTTTCTTGCCCAGAATTTGTCTTCTTTTCAATTTAAATCTAACCATTTTTATTTTTAAGACTTTCATATGACTACTTTTCTGCCCTGCCTCCTTTCCCTCCAGCTCTTTCTATGTTCACTCTAATCTATCACTTAATTTCAAATCATAGCCTCTTTCTTCTCCTCCTCCCTCTCCAAACCACACACACACACACACACACACACACACAGACTTCACAATTTACTGATTCCATTTAGTGTTGCTCATGTGCATACGTGTTTAGGACCAAACAGCTTGGATATCCTGTTGGTCATTGGCTCCTCCCCAGAGAAGACTGAGTCTTCTCTCTTAGCAGCTCTGATTACTTGCAGCTCTCCCGCTAGGTGTGGAGTCTGAGTGTTTCCCTTTTCACATTGGCATGTCAACTGGGGCTATCATTGTGGGCTATTTAGGCAACTGTGTTATTGAGATTTTATGGGTGCAGCATCCCCGACCTGTATAGAAGAAACTATCTCATAGCAGTCAGAGCTGGTCTTTTGGGTAATTCTAGATCTTATTAAGTTGACAACCAATACTAATGATCACAAAGTTATTTCCAAATTCAGTTGCATTGGGCTTCAACATATGATTTTTGAGAAGAAAATATCCAGTGCCTAGCAAACCATGACCATTGCCTGCGACAAACAGCATCATCAGAGATAGAAGAAACTAAAAGCTTCAGATGGAACACATGGGAGAGAGCCTTCTGTTCCACCTGGAACTGAACTTCTGTAAAAGTGCAGCACAGTCAGTGCTCAGTCTCTGGGGTCACATAGACTAGGTTTTATTATTCAACTTTGCCATTATTTGCAAAAGCAACTCTTGACTATGAGTTGAAGGAGTGTTGCTATATTTCAATAAATCAAATAAATTTTATTTAAATAGACACTGAAGATTGAATTTTATAGTCTTCCCATGCTACAAATATTGTCTTTCCAGGTTTTGCAATTATGTAAAAATATAAAAACAATTTTCAGGAGCCAAAACAGGTAGTGCTGTGTGTGTGTGTGTGTGTGTGTGTGTGTGTGTAGGTATGTATGTGTGTGTGTGTTTTCCCTGGATCCATGCATATACATTATGAGAATGTCTGGTGCCTTCAGAGACCAGAGTACGGTTTTGGATGCTCTAGAGCTGGAGTTAGAAATGGTTGTGAGCTGCCATGTGGGTGCTGGTAATCAAGCCTGTGTCTTCTGCAAGATCATCAAGTGCTCTTAACCTACGAGCCACCTCTGCAGCTCCAGGTCATTTGGAATTTGCTCAAAAGAGGACAATGTTCACTGGCTCTCAACTTTCAGCTACTAAGAGAAGCAAATAAACATCTTATTTTGGTCCTTATATTTGAGGTTTCCTCTGTGCTTACAGTACTTAGTCAATGCTGTAAATAATATATTGTACTAAGATGACCTTAGTGACTCAAGGTGGGCTTAAGAAAAGTGCTTTTTAGATAATAAAAGCTGCTACCACCTGGGGAACTGAGAGAGAAACTGTGGAAACTGCTCTCCCATCCACTGGTGGGACTTGCTGTATGTGTTTATAGAGAACCAGCCCAGTTATTGGTACATTATTTTAGCTTGTATTTTTAACTCTGAACTTTCTTACTTCTTTCCCTGTCTTCTGTCCCCCCTCTTCCCTCCCTCCATCTTCCCCTCCTTCTTCTTTTCCTATGCCTATACTTCCTTCCTTCCTTCTTCCCTTCCCATGCCTTTCCTTTCATCCCTCTCTCCCCCCTCTTTTCTCCCTCATTACTTCCTTCTCTCCCTCCCTCCTTCCTTCCTTCCTTCCTTCCTTCCTTCCTTCCTTCTTCTCCTCCTTCTCTTATTAGTTTTCTATATATCTTTAAGTGTCTATGTTTTATATCTTTGTAAATGGATGATGGTGGTTAATTTTTAGGAATTACTGTTTTCTGGCTGATCAGCTAACCAGGTCCCAAGACAGAAAAGCACACACAAAAGTTTAAACTTTATTTTGCTGTTTTTTTTAATAATTAATCATAACTATTTGTGGGGCAGCTGCATGAAAAGTCCATGCCAAGAAAGACATTGAATTTGATTTGAAAGACATAGGCCTGGCCTCTCTTGCAACCCCATTAGGAAAGCACAGGAAAACAAACCTCATCTCAAAGGTTTAGAGTATCTGATATAAAGATTGCCTAAATCCACTCAATCTATAAATCATCTGTGCACAGGCATGAGGGAACTCAAAGATGATAGAATGACCATTTTATGTGTCTGCTAAAGATTTTGTAACCATATTACCAACATCCTTCCCAAAAACATGCAAAAAGAGAACATTATTTCAGAAATTTGAGCCTGATTGAAAAACAGTATTTTCATTTCTTACATCAGGCTTTTTCAAGTTTTATGCCCAAACCCTCTGAGTTTCCAGAGAGATTTTAGGGCTTCCATTGAAAGAATAAAAAAAGTGGGGGGAAGTACAATAATGAAAAGTGCGCTGAACTTAGGTCCTGATTTTCCCTCCTCCTCCCCTGGTCTATGCCAAACTCTACCCTTAATACCCCCAACCCCACTCACTAGTACAAAACTTTTGTACCTATAAATAGATGGGATAGCAGGATTGGAGAGAGGCCTTGTCTGTATGTATGTGTGGTGGTGAATCCCTATTTGTCCCGGTATGGAGAGACCAGCTACTTCCCTCAGAGAAGGATCAGCAGATATGGAATCCTTTGTAAAGTCACGGTGACCTGGAGTCATCAGCCGTCTTTGGATATTTTGTTTTCATTGGTGATTTTTAAGTGTGCTGTGATGTCATAAGCACAGAAGAAAAGGTTCTTCTCTAGTTAATGGGCAACTGAAATGGCCTGAGGTCTAGGATAAGAGGAACCTTATTCAAATGTCTCCACTCCTCTTGGACTTGTATCAGCCTCACTCCAGGACGTTTGTCCTGATGCTATCCTTCCAGGCAGCTACTTGGGCAGATGCCTGTCTGTGCTTATCAGCAGAAAAGTCACAGAGGCACTTCTTTCTTCATTCTGCAGGTGACATCTTGCCTGGGTAAGGAGTGAGCAGGCTCCTATAACCTGGCGTAGGATGGCTTTGCACAGCTCCAACCCTGTGGTAACAAGAGCCACACTTCACTTTCATTTTCAGAGCTCATTCTCCAGATCCATGTTACTGCAATGTGGAGGAGGTCCTACTGAAAATGAAAACTTGCATGCCTTGGAATAGCCCTGGGGATCCTGCAGTAGTGTTGTCTTGTAAGAGCAGACATAGCCTGGTCGCAAGTGGCCTTGTTTTGAAGCAGAACCTTGGGCTCACAAGCAGTTCTGTCATCTCACAGGGCCTCCTCACATTGTTTTGTCTGTTTTGTTTGTTTTGTCTCTGACCTGTAGCTAATGTTTGTGGAGCCCAGGACAAGAAAACAGTCAAAAGCCCACACATCATGTGCCTAAATTTTACAAGTTATACGTCAAATAAATATACTGCTAGACAGAATGTGTCTTAACAAATAAAACATTATGCTGGGGGGAAATATATATAAAATTAAGATTTTTGTTGAGAAAGTCTCTGACACAAATAAATTTGTTATTGCAAGTTTCTGGATATTTTGTGGCTAAGTTTATAATTATTAGACAAGAAATAAGATGAAACACATAAATAATTTATAATGTATTTATATCATGATATATATTTTATCTTTTTTTCAGCAAAAATCACTAATTGTGTTATCAGAACAAATATTCTCTCATGATTTGTGTTTTAAAGGGTTAGAAACCAAAGAATGTCCAAAATCTGAAAAGAATTTTCAACAAGGAATATACAACAAAATAAACATGAAGAATTTTAACATAGAACTATCTTTATATTTATTTGTGAAATGGCACACAAAAATTAAAAAAGAAAAGGAAAATTATAATGAACATACAATTTAAGCAATGGTGAATTTTTCTTTAACTTTTATTTAAGTTTAAAATGTTTTGCATGTATGTAATTATTGCAATAATTTTGTAAATATTTGTAAATATTTGTAAAAAATGTAAATATTGCTTTAAGAACAGTTGGCTTCAGTGTATAGCATTGGTATCAGAATCATGAATGTCTTCTCTAGATTTGCATATTTATTGATTTAATTATGATTTTTAAATTACATCATGGTCTTCTGGGGGAGAGGATCGCGTGTATCCTAACCTGGCCTCAAAGACTATGTAGCTGGTGATGACATCGATCCTCCTGCCTCTACCTCTTGAGTACTGGGGTTATAGGCATGTTCATGAGTGCTAGGATTAAAGACATGTTCATAGTTCATTAGTACTGGGATTACAGTCATGTCGTGCTTGGTTTCTGCAGTGCTGGGAAGCACTCTCGTGGCTTTGTGCCTTAAGGCTCGAACTCTAATGACTAAGTTACACCCCCAGCTAGAACCATGAATTGGAAAAGCAAGAAGATGATGTTGGCCCCACCGGCCCCAGATGGGCAATGGGGTGGCAATCGTGTTGCATGAGGTAAGGCTGTGCTACAGCCATACTTTCTGTGATGGGGCTTATCCACTGATTGAGTTGGTTTTCTCTGTTGTTAGAAAGAGTGCTTCCTTCCAGTTTCTTGATGGTATAATCTTTTCAGGTTAGGGTATGATCATCTTTGAGTTTGAGGATAGAAGGCAAACAATAAATAGAAGTGTTTCCTCAAGGTCTGAATGTTAAGTCATAAGAACAGATGCTGGGGTTAAAGCTGCACTGTGGTAGGGATGAGGAGGCGGCTCCATGACTAAAGCTCATGCAAGCACAAAGACCCAAATTTCAATTTCTAGAATCCATATAAAGCTGGGCACAGCAGTAGATCTATAATCCCAGTGTTCCTATGGTAAAATGGCAGGCAGAGACAAGAAAGTCTCAGGAAGTTTGTGGGCCAGCTAGCCTGAGCACAGGGAAACCAGTGAGACCCTGTTTCAGACAAGGTGAAAAGCAAAGATGGACACCTGAGGTAGTCTGAGCTTCACGTAGACCATGGCACACATGATCAACAACAAAAACAATAACACACACAGCTACACTGGGTCCTGTGGTACACAAAGTCCCAAACGGCAGAGGCACCTAAGCATTCTGCAGGATGTTTGTTGGAAGATTTGTTTTTAAAAACTGTGGTCCCTTGCATGTTTCCAATAGATGGTTGTTTTTGTTTGTTTGTTTGTTTTTGGTTACCATGGAGCTTACGTAAAACATTTGAAAGTTATAGTACTTATTTACATATTTCTAAACATCTAAGGCTGTTGAGATGGTTCATCAGGTAAAGGGAGTTGTTGCCAAGCCTAATGAATTGAAATGAGTTCAGTCCCCAGAATCCATAAGGAGGGAACTCTGTCAGTTGTCATCAGACCTCCACATGCACTTTAGCGCCTGTATGCCCCTTTAGAAAGTGAATTGAAATTATACTTATGAAGGCTTTCCATGAATGTACAGCTTCTAATGGTCCCAGAGCTGTTAACACATACTGAAACTCCGAGCAAAACAGTAATATATTTCTGGGACAATGTATATTTTTAAAGGGTGTGGGATGGTTACAGAATCATCCTTTGGGAAACATTGTCTTCACTGTGTGCATGCTCTTGAATAAAGTAGGCTTCGTAGGAGGCAGGTGGCATGAACCTGAAGATATTCACAGCTACCCCTCCTGCCTGTCACCTGCTGCTTCTCCACAGGAAGGCCGTGAGCCTCTGGAACCAGTGGCTACCCACTAGAAAGGTGGGTTCTAGGTCTCAGCCTATCATGCCCAAATTTAGTTCTTTTGGGCTGCAGCATGCACACCCAACCAGAAGTCTATTTCCTGAGTCATAAATTGAGAAAAATCCCTCTAGAATCATGCTCACCAAATCCTTTGATTGCACTTTTATCAGTAAACATATTGCTCTAACCTATAGTAATCGCTTTTAAGCAAGCATACCACTGTGCTATTATTTACGCAGATTTTAAAGCAGGTGAAAAGGAAATCTTTCAAAAGTCAAAGACAGAGAGCAGGCATAGCTGGATGGCAGAGTGCTTGTCTTATTTGTGCAAAGCTGTGGGTTCAAGCCCCAGAGCAAAAGAAAGTACATAATCAAAGCAAAGATAAAGTAAATATTTTATCTATAGAATTAAAATTTATGTATTTTAATACAAAAATATTCTACTTCCACAAAATATTGTTAATGAATAATAATAGCTGTTAATATTACCAACTCAGTTACTTTAGTAAAAGCAAAGTAATCTAATTGTTTCATGCTCTTTATTCAAATCAGGGTATAATAGTGATTTAAACACTAGACTCCAGCTTCAGATTATAAAGGCTTGTCTTTTTTTTCAGTGCCGATGTCTCTTGTAAACCTCCCATAGACTTTTGTTTTGTGGTTACCATGAAGATTACATAAAACATCTAATAACAATTATGCCAGGCCAACAAGTGGATAACAAATTATGTCACACAAAACTACTTAGCTGGGCTAGGGAGACAGATGGCCCAGTCATTAAAGGGTTTGTTGCACAAACATGAGGACCCGAGTACAGGTCTCCAGAACACATATTAAAGCTCAGGATGGTGCACATGTCTGTAACTGCAGCACTTGCAGTGTAGTGTGGTGCAGTCAGAGGGTCTCTGGGGCTCGCTGGCCACCTAGTCTTGCTGAATAGGTGAGCATCAAGTTCAGTGAGAAATTCTGTCTCAAAAAATGAGGTGGAGTGTTCTTAAGAAATATATTTAACTTGATTTTCTGCCCACTTCATGAATACCAGTGTGCCCAAAAGTATATGCATGTGCACATAACCACTCACACACAAGCACACACGCACATCCCCAATATCCTACACTTTGATACTCCCCCACCTTTTTGCTGTCATAATTTATATTTCTTTATATTCTATAACTCTTAACAAATTGTTATGATTTTAAGTATTTTGTCATCATTAATGTATTTTGAATTTGGTTATGAATTCTAAATTTATTAACTTATTTGCTAGTGAGTTTTATAGTCTAATATTTCCTGTTACCAGTAAGCATTTTTAACTTCACAATGCTGTCATCCCTAAGAGTCATCTCAGAGCAAGAAATAGATTGACAAAGGGAGTAGGTTTCTGACTATACTTTCAGGTTTTAGCCCTAGCCACAAATTATGCAAAAGATTTTGCTGAAATTACAGCTTCAAATCTCCCTTGATATCAATAAGGGCTTCTTTTTTTTTCAAGACAGGGTTTCTCTGTAGCTTTGTAACCTATCCTAGAATTCGCTCTGTAGATCAGGCTGGCCTTGAGCTCACAGAGATCTGCCTGCCTCTGCCTCCTGAGTCCTGGGATTAAAGGCGTGCACCACCACTGCCTGGCTTCAATCAATTCTTTTAAACCAGTGAGCAACCATGTTTTCATTTTTATATTAAAGGCCAGTATTTCACTGAAACTCTTTGGGAGAGTATAAAGTGAATCATGAGTTACATTCCCAATTTTTTTTAAGAGTTAAAAAGAGTTTCAGTTAGTAGTACAGGTTATTTTTAGAAGCAAAATCTCATAATGATGGGTACAATTTTATGTCACCAGTAACTGGAAACAGCAATTTCTTCAATTTTTGTTAAATGTTTCTTTACCTGAAGGGGGCAGATGAGGAGAATTCTCTATGTTCTTTGTTTTGTTTTTAAATATCTGTAAGTTAGATTTCTGCTCAAAGTCATGTCTTAAGAAGATGCAGGGGTTGCTGTGGTGTTAAGCTGAAATTTGGGAGATAAAAGCATTTGTGAACATTATAAGGTTGCCTAGCCATGGGTGGGGGGCTATATAACAGGAGCTCTGTATCTTACACCTGTTACTTGGGCTTTTACTATATAATCACGAAGCAGCCAGAGCCAGGTGTAGCAGCATACTCTGTTATCCCAGAACTCAGAAGCCTGAGGCCACCCAGCGAGACTCTCAATGAGTAATTAAACTCCTCAATGAGTAATGAGACTCCTCAATGAGTAATTAAACAAATAAAATTTAGAATAAATGAATCAGAACGAAGCATTCTGCTGCCAAGCATTAATCAGAATGAAGCAATCTGCTGCCAAGCATGATTCTGGGAAAGGTGGGGAGCTGATGGGAGACTTACAGTTTGAAGTGAGTGGGTGAATGATGGAGTCCTTGCATATGTGAGAAAAGAAAGAACACAGAGAGCTGATATCCACGGAGCTTTGGGGCACCAAGCACTGGTCAGAGCTTGCTTGTTTATCATGTCATTTAAAACTCCCAGGAATGTCTGAGGCCCAGCCTGATCATAGACTTCACAGTTAAGAATCTGAGCTCAAGGTCAGACAGCTGCTAAGAAGTAAAGAAACAAGAATTTTTGTTTGAAGATGATGACTTCAGGGGTAGACAGAGGAGGTCAAGAGATGGTCTGGCCTAGTCTTGTTGATTATGCCCCAGAGGGAGCTCCTTACTGAATCACTGGAGGTGCTTCAGAGCCTGGGTGCTGACCACTGATCTTCCTGGAAACAGAGCTCACTCCTGCTGTAGCAGCCCTCTGTGCTCTTGCCTCCAGAACAGACCAGAGGTTGGAGCAGCTGAAGCTAACCTCTGATCTTGTAGATCACTGGTGTGTTGTAGTCTGTACACTTCTTCAGGAACATTCCCTATCATTTAAACTTTCCAAAATTTCTTTTGATATTACATACTTCAAGATTTGTTTTTGATTTTGCCAACACATAAACATATAAGTTGCATATTGATCGCAACAGTGGTGGATTTCTGTCCTCTGGACGACCTCAGCAGACCCGATAGTCTTTCCCATGCAGTATACTCGTTTATGTTTGATTATTTCTTTCTTTTCACCATGTAGGCCTACAAGGCTTGACACTAGGTAGACCATGCCAGGGTTGAAGTTGTGTGACCACAGCCTTCTCAGTCCTGGGATTATAGGTGAGAGCAATCACACCTGGTTTTTGAAAATAATCTGTTTAAAGTTATTAAAAATGACTGCAGTAATCAGTGACAGTGGCAGAATGCTCTAAAACTCTAATTTCAATGAGCTCCCACCGCAAGGCTGGAATTCTTTTAGTTTCTTAATAAGTTTGTGTGTTCTTAATGCTATAAAAAACCATATGTGTTAGTGAGAAAACTGGAAATTAGGGAAGCAAAATAAGAAAGAAAAACTCTTTTCCCACTACCCAGGGATCATCTGCTAATATGATTTTGATCATCCTTTCAGGAAATTTAAATAAAAGCACAGGTAATTTTTCAATACTTTCTTAAGTTAATGATCTTTATTTTCATAAATGAAGCTTCTTGTGGAGAGATGAAGGTAGGGTCTTACACAGCTCAGGCTAGCCTTGAACTCACTCTGTAGCAAAGGATGAAGCTCCGGACCATTTGCCTCAGCTTCCCATGTGCTGAGACTGCAGATGTGCACCACCATGCTTGAATCAGTCGAGTTTGGAAAAAAAATTATCTTTGTTGTCCATCCACGTTCAAAATCCTCAGTTATTCCCCAAGTGCCCTTTATGGATAGTCTCTCCAAAGGAGGGTCAAAATCAGGGCCACACTTTGAATGTGATTGTTGTCTGTTTTTTTCTCTGTTTGGATGCCAGCATTATCTGTAAGGTTTTCCCATCACACACAGAGTAACCACGTTGACCAGACCAATGACCCACCGGAATAATTTCCTTCTTAATTTCTTTTTGTTCATCCTGTTTCTTTCATTTGATTCTTTCACTTCCCCCCTATTTTTTACATATTGCAAGTTAGACCTAAATTTTTCTCAATTCACATTAAGCATTTTAGCAGGATCCATCACAGGGAATGGCTTCCATCTCATGGTCCGTCACAGTGGGAGACCCAATATTTAATGGACAGGGTGCAAAGAATATGCCCTCTCCATGGTTACTCTATCTCCTGTACTAGAAAGATCTTTGGTTTGATTTTGGAGGTTGGGGAATGCTTGGTTCTTTACAACTCTTCTATTTTTGCTTCTAAAACAAGTTGGTAATCCTGTAAAACTAACTGATACCCTTATTTGGGTTAATGATTTTTAAAGATTGCAATTTCTTTTTTATAGGTGCCATTGTTCTGTAAAATGAAGTTTTCTCTTATCAAATGAGGGATTTTTGGTTACACTTAAATATAGTTTTTATTAGAAATGAAACATAAATATTTAAAATTTCCTAAATTGCCTACTTAGTGGCTCAAATGATGGCATATATGAGTAGAAATGTTTCTTTTTAAAAAAAAATCTAGTCATGGATTCTCACTGTTTTAATTCTAAAAAAAATCATAGTCAATATTCTGGTGTTAAATGAACTTCTAATATTTTTGGTCCAACAAGTTGTAGGCTAGGGCCAGGGGAAATGGTTTGGTGGGTAAGAGCATTTGGTATAATATACATGAGGCCCTGAGTCAAGTCTCCAAC
The DNA here is from genome assembly GCA_001685095.1 of Ellobius talpinus. Taxonomy (NCBI): domain Eukaryota; kingdom Metazoa; phylum Chordata; class Mammalia; order Rodentia; family Cricetidae; genus Ellobius; species Ellobius talpinus. Next base: position 12,880 of record LOJH01007716.1, read on the forward strand.
ACCTACATAAGAAGCTGAGCATAGCTGCAGTGTTTGTGTCCCCAGCATTGGATGAGGATACAGGCAGACCTAGAGGCTCACTGGCCAGCCTAAACAGGCAGCTTCTGGATCAGTGAAAGACTGTCTCAAAGCGGTAAGGTGGATAGTGCTGATAAAAGGGACACCCATGTCTTCTGGCCCCTGAGTGTGCAAGCTCACAGCCTGATGTTTGCACACCACATGTACATACACACAGCACACACAGTAGGAAGGAGAGGCTGAATAACTCAGGGTCTGTGGCCTTTGAAGAAGCAGCTAAAGCCAATTCTGAAATCCTGTGAAGAGTTAGAAAAATGACCTGACAAGAAAGTGGAAGTTCCTTTTTGTCCACACCATTAGCCCCTCCTGCTGAGCCCTCTTTCTAGGGCAGAGAGGAAAACAGAATTTCAAAAGAACCATGGAACTGTGTGTTCATAGGGGCATTTCTATCTGGGGAATTTCCCTTTTTGTTTTGAGGAGGCCGCTTGTTCATTTTCAACTGCTCAGCCCTGAAATACACAGAAACTGTATTAATTAAATCACTGCTTGGCCCATTAGCTCTAATTTCTTATTGTCTAATGCTTACATCTTAATTTAACCCATCTCCATTAATCTGTGCATCACCACGAGGTTGTGGACTACCAGCAAAGTTTCAGCATGTCTGTCTCTGGCAGAGGCTCCATGGCTTCTCCCTAATTCTGCCTCCTTTCTCCCAGTATTCAGCTTAGTTTTCCCTGCCTAGCTCTGTTCCCTATAGCTCTGCTCTAGGCCCAAAGCAGTTCCTTTATTTATCAAAGGTAATCACAGCATACAGAGGGANCATCTTAATTTAACCCATCTCCATTAATCTGTGCATCACCACGAGGTTGTGGACTACCAGCAAAGTTTCAGCATGTCTGTCTCTGGCAGAGGCTCCATGGCTTCTCCCTAATTCTGCCTCCTTTCTCCCAGTATTCAGCTTAGTTTTCCCTGCCTAGCTCTGTTCCCTATAGCTCTGCTCTAGGCCCAAAGCAGTTCCTTTATTTATCAAAGGTAATCACAGCATACAGAGGGAAATCCCACATCACCCTTTTCACTTAACAACGCAGAATTGAAATTTGGAGTTTTCTGTGCTTAATTTTTTTTGATGGATCATTATTGATTCCCTTGTACAAGCCACAAACTAGAAAAAGCCTTAGCATTTGAATAGTCATTTGTCTAATCTCTAAGATTAAACCCGAAGAAAACCATGTCACTGCATGTTTGAACACTCATGTTCACATACACTCAGACATGCATACATGAGGTGCACAGGCAGGCACTGCATATAATGCAGTTGAATTTAGCCCTAAAAATATCATGTAAGTTCTGGGCAAGCTGGAGTGGAGGGCCTTCACATTGCCAGATAAGAAACTGCATGGTTAATCCTCTCCTATCTGATCTAGACATTTAAGTAAGCCTATGATTTAGATACTTACTGTGCAAACTAATGATAAATAACCTTGAAAGTGTGTAAACATTATGTCTGTATTGTAAGAAGGAAATGGAAATGCGTTAAAATTCTGCCAAGTCCAGGCACTAATGGTCCTGAGCACCTCACTCCCCCCTTTTTTTCCTCCCAAAGAGGAAATACACTTGCCAACATTTCTGAATATTCCAACCAAAGTTTAGAAAATGGGTGGGATATGGAACTTGTTGCTTAGCATTTCATCACCACAACAAATACATGTGATAACCAACTAACAAAGAAAAAGCATGGTTTTAGAGACTCGAGTTCATGATTGGGTAAAGCCATTGTTTTACCTCTGGTGGGATTGTTGATGGTAATGACAAAGATATAGTACAACAAAGTGTTTGCTGCATGATTAAAAGGAGAGAAGGAAGTGGGAAAGAAGGAAAGAGATGGACATGGGTACAGGAGTCCCACTCACTCCTCAAGGCCACACCCCAGTGATCTGCAGACCTTCCATTGGCCCCCATTCCCCCCAAGCACCATGTTGGCCACCTTTTGCACATGAGTCTTTGGGGACAGACTATAGCAGGGAACAATGTGGTGGGGTGACACTTCACTATAACATTTTATCTGTAGTCAATACTATTTATTCAGAGATTATTCATTGAACTGTAGATAGAAGTGGATCTTGAGATGTTGCAAGATCTATCTTTTCATAGCCAGTGAAGACCACAGTCAAATTATAATAGCAACCTGCCTCATGTTTTCAATACCTCTGAAGAAGGGGCTATTTAATCCATTTCACATTTACTCCAAGTCCTCATTGTTTGAAGGAGACTCATTTTTTTTCTTGGTTGCTGTTGGATCTTGTGACAAGGTTGAGCCTTTCTTTGACAGAGACCAAAGTTGCTTTGCTTTGTTTTGTTTTGCTGCACTGCCTTTAACTATTCTAATCCTAGCATCACTCAGATTTTCTTTGGAGTTTGTATTATTACACTGTAGTGATACTGAGACTTGCCTCCAGTTCTCTGCAGCATGGGTTTTATTGCACTAACCCAGTAGGACTGCAAGGTGAGATTTGAGGGGATTTCACCCCAAAGCTAAAACTCTTCCTTTTCTTCACACCCCTCTGACCTACTGTCTCCTGTCTCCAAACTTTATGTAGTGAAAATACCAAGAATGAGACTGGCCAAGAAAGAATTCTTAAAATGTCAGGAGAGGGGTGGAATCCACACAGCAGGCATAAAGTAGGCTGTGAACACTTACATATTAAAATGTCTTCTTTCCATCACACATACATCATTAAGAGCTCAGGTGAGGATAGTGTGGGAAATAATGGAAAACCCCTCAGATTAAAAATAATTTCAGAAATAGAGTTCATTCGTTATCCTTCCTGAAAGCAGGAGAAGCATATGATGCTCACAGTGGGTCATGGATACTCAGAGTGGACCACAGATGCTCACCGTGAACCACAGATGCTCACAGTGAACCCAGATGCTCATAGTGGACCACAGATGCTCACTATGGACCACAGATGCTCAACATGGACCACAGATGCTCAACGTGGACCACAGATGCTCAACGTGGACCACAGATGCTCAACGTGGACCACAGATGCTCACCATGGGCCAAGGTACTCAAATCCATAAAGAAAGAGGGGGAGGGCAGGAAATGGAAAAAATTTGAATACACTTTAAAATAATCATGCCATTAAAACCATGAATAACTGTCAGATCAATGTTCTCAGCTTGGATATTGACCTGCTGTGGAGTCCATGAGTGATTAATATCTTAGAATGCTTGTGTTTCTCCAGAAATAATGCTAACGTGGTTAATGTGATTGAGTCTTGGGTCATGAGGAGGATTGCCTTATCATCAAACATTTATCACTGGACAGTCATCCACAGTAGCCTTTGCCTACATCAGTCAAGGTGAGTCACTGGGAAAAGGGCAAAAATAGACTTAATATGCCTATGACACTTGTGTCCCAGACAGAGGCCAAAAGTCCCCAAAGGGTATGAAGTGAATGATGATCTTCAGGTATTCACTTTCCAAATGCAACTTAGAGTTTGGCACTGTCACTGAGAGATGATGATAAAGTTGTATTCTGAAGTTCATGCCTTAGAATCTGAGCTTAGAATCCTGAGCTCTGATTTGGCATACATATGACAGCATGAGAGAAGTTTGTATAAATATGCCTTGATTATGCTTGGAAGAAAGCTCAGAGGTTAAAGTTCTTGCAAACATGAGGAACAGAGTTAAGGGCCCCAAAATCTCATAAGTGCCATCCAGTCTCAGAAGGTAGACACAGGGCATCCCCAAAACTGGCTAACAAGACTAACCAGATCATCAAGCTCTGGGTTTGACTGAGAGATCCTGTCTCATTGAATAAGAAGAAGAACAATCCAGAATGGTTCCCAACATCCTCAAGCCTCCACATACACCACCCCACACATAGGCACATCACACACACACACACACACAGACAAACACACACACATTGTAAAATATATTAATTGCCTCAATTGAAATCCAGCGAGGTAAACTAAATATCCTTTCTCATTTCTCACCCCTCCTCCTTACTTTAGAATTATGTGGCCATGTTCTCTGTCCTGGAACCTCACAGCACCTCCCAGTGGAGAAAACAGACTGTTAGAGGGGCCTGGACAAAGGTCTGTATTCCATGGTAGTGAAATTTCTAGTAGGGTTGTCACTTCCAACCATACTGAAAGGTAGACAGGTATGTGATGAGCTGGTGGCATGGGGCAAGAGAAGGTTCTGAGTTAGAGTGTTGGTAGCAGGAGCAGGCTGAGAGTGTCTGGATTGAAAGAATATGATGACAAGTTCAGAATATAAGTGGAGTAGGGAAGTGAACCAGTTTCTCCTTTCTAACCAGTAAAAGAAAGTAATCGAGAAGCACTTTGCATTTGCAGGGACTACTAATCAAACCTTGTGAAGCCAAGAGAACCAGGGGCAGTCTCCTTTAAGAGAAAGCCACCAGTAGATACTTTTACTAGGATGCACTGCTGTAGGGGAGGCTGGGGCATTCACAGATTGTGTGTGTGATTCTGAGGGGACCTCCCAAAGTTATTCCTCAGACGCTATCTACCCTGGAAGTCACTGTTTAGGTGAGGCTACTTGGCCAGTGAGCCCCAGGAATGTTCCTGCCTCTGCACTGAGATTGTAAGCACACTTTACTGCACCTGCTTTTTCACATGGATTCTGAGGACTGAACTCAAGTTCTCACGCTTATGTGTTAAGCACTTTCCTGACTGAGCCATTTTCCAGCCCCCTCCCCAGCTGATACATTGACTTTTAAGGATATGGCTCTGAATTCTCACTGATGCCCGTTTCGTCCAGTGTTCTTCTAAGTGTGCGGAGAAGGGACTTGACTCACAAAAAGTTGTCTATCACGTGGCACTGTAACTGACTTCAGAGCCTAACAGTTTTAGGAGAGGCCTGTCTTTGGATGAGAAACAGGCAATTTTGAGAGGCCAGTGGCATCTTTATCCTTGGAGTCTGAGTGAACATCCAAAGCACAGATTTTTTTCCCTACTCTTCCTTGCCACGTTTTAAAGTTATCCTTAAGTGGCTGGCTTCCCTTTTGTCTAAATGACAAATTATATCCTGATATAAGAGCATATAGAGATCAAAGAAAACAAGAAAAATTAAAGGAAGAAAAAGAAAATTGATAGACAAGAGAGAACATGCCAAATGTAGATAATGAGCTGGACAGAGCCTTGAGCTAAGAGTCAGATCCCATCAGGTTTGCTTCTCCAGCAAAGGCTCAAATATGAAGCCCATCAAGGTGACCACCAATGAGACAGATACCAACAGCAAAGTACACACCTTGGAAAAAAGTGGTACAGAGCTAGGTTGTGGAAGAATGAACTTTGGAAAACAAAAGTTGCAGCGTAGAAAACATGTAGGCTTAGAATTCAAGACAGCTTTTGCTTGGAGACAGTTTTTCTTATTGGAGAGTAATTTGAGTGCTTTCAAATGTCAACTACTTCAAAGAGGGAGGGAAAACTTCCTTGAGAATTACTTTCTCATGTGGCTTAGTATTAACCACCATGTTGAAAGAGAAGAAACTCCCTAGAATGATTTTCACAAAATTTTCCATAGGATGTGCATTCTGAACCCTGTGGTCAGTCCAGCTTGGGTGGGGTTTTCCACATCCTAAATCAATAGATACTCACTTGTGCAGACATTTCTATTGAGATGGGGCTTCAAGGCCTACAGCAGTGGGGCTCAGAGGCCTCTGCGATGAGAATGCAGTTTCATGAGCCAGACTTCCTCAGATGATGTGGGGGAACTTGGGAGGTTTAAAGAAGGACTTGGAAGATGTCTCATTGGGTAAGATGATCTCCACATAGCAGAGGATTGGCATTGAGATAGTCAGCACCCACATAAATTCTGTTGGAAGCAGTAGTCCACTTCTAACCCCAGAGCTCCAGAAGTAGAGATGAGGGGTCCTAGGGCAAGCTAGCTCGCTGAACTAGCTGAATAAGTCAGTTCTTTGTTCAAGTGAGGCAATCTGTCCCAGCATATGAGATGAGGTGATAGTGGAAGACACTCATTGTAAACCTCTGACCTCCACATACTTGAGCAAACGTCTTCACTCTGAAATATTTTGGGGTGCTCACTCCTGGCTGCTTTGACCATTGCTTAAGTGGGGCTCATAGATATTCCCAGTCAGACCGGAAGAATTGCTGTGAATCGAATGTCCCCCATTATGTTTTAAAGTCTTGACCTCCACCATGATAATATTTGGTGAAGGCGCCTTGGAGAGAAATAGGTTTAGTTAAAGTCTTGAGAGTGGAGCTACCAATCATGGGATTAGTGTCCTTAAGAAGAAAAGAGGACTTCTCTCTTTCCCCCCTTCCCCTTTCTACTTATTTTCTCCCTTGTAAAGACATGAGAAGGACCTAGAATAGTGTCCTCTGTGGAATCCAACCCTTCAGCCTCCATAACTGTGAGCAGCAGTTTTCTGTTGCCGAGAACAGTAGTGTCTCACCATCCTGAACTGTTGTAAAATAAAATTGCTCTTGCTTGCTTGCTTCAGTGAAGATTTCCCTGGAGCCGCTGGAAGTGCTGAGAACTGCTGAGAGCAGCACTCAATCAGAACTGTAAGAAGACATGAGGGTGCTGGTGGAGATCGGTCACCCCACGGTGGGAGCACCTTCCAAAGCAGCAAGCATGTTGTGCACAACAAGCATGTGTAAGTTTCATTTGTCAATTTCAGAAAAAAATTACAGATTTGCCCTCAGTTTAGAAAGTACCAATCCTGTGGCATTGTGCATAACAAATTACTTTTCCCATAAAAGAAATTTACCTGTTTACAAAAACATTTTCAAATCTCACATTTAGTGAGGTTCAAAGTTTACAACAGTTTAGTTTCTTTCTGTTGCTTGGGATCTTGATGAAGTTGTAGCAAAAATACCAGATCACATGACTGTCCTCTGAAAGCACAGGTGGGCCGCAGGATCTGCCCCCAGAAAGGTCGCAGCAGCATGGCCACTGGCCATGGGCCCTGTGAATGTCTGAGTAGGGCTGTACACATCAGGGCAGCTGGCTTCCGCTATTGCAGGTATCATAATGATGGAGAAGAGCCGGCACTGCCTTTCATGACTCATCCCATGAAGACACATACCACACTCATCATCATCATCATCATCATCATCATCATCATCATCATCATCATCATCA
>LOJH01007717.1:1686-18138 GCA_001685095.1 Ellobius talpinus
CCATCTCCATCATCTATCTCCACCATCTCCACTTCCATCTCCATCATCTATCTCTACCATCTCCACATCCATCTCCATCATCCATCTCCACATCTATCTCCACCATCTGTCTCCATCATCCATCTCCACTTCCATCTCCATCATCTACCTCCATCATCCATCTCCACTTCCATCTCCACCATCTATCTCCACTTCCATCTTCATCATCCATCTCTACCACCTCCATCATCCATCTTCACATCCATCTCCACTTCCATCTCCATCATCCGTCTACATCATCTGTCTCCATCATCCATCTCCACTTCCATATCCACCAGCTGCAACCCTGAGAGAAGCTGTTGTGCCCACCCCCTTTGCTGCTCATGGTTGTGGGAGAGGACTAGGGAATTAGTCAGCTGAGGTTTGTTCTCAGTAGTATCAGCCCCTGGTGGCAGCATACATACTCACAAATGGAACAAAGCCAAACTGCCAAAGGGCCTGAGCCAGCCATGCAAACTCAAACTCCACATCCTCCATGGTGAAGGCTCATCTCTCTGTTGATAAGAGGGAAGGATGTTCTTTGAAGGCTGCTCTCTCTGTGCAGAATTGTACCCTACAATGGGGCAAGAGCTGCCAGCTAGGCCATTAAAGGGGAAGATGTGTTTTATTCAAATTAGCATTATATGGCCTGGCTTCTGTCAACAACCAAGTTTTAAGACCTAACTGCTATTCTTGCAGCAGAAGAGTGATGGGAGGATCCAGGAGTGCTGGGGGAGGACATTTCATTCAGTCTCCTCCGCTGACCATCTGTCTGGACTTGTGGATGGAGAGGTGTCTTGGGAGCTGTGCTTTGTGTGCTAGCACCAGGAAGTTTCCACCGAAACACAGGTCAAGCAGGTCAATGTAGAAGTTTCTGTGCCTCTTTCCTTAGCTGCAAGAACGAGGCAGTGGTAGCAAAGTCCCAAGGCTAATGCAGAAGAAGGAGAGGACCACGAAGAAGGACAGGAATCATCTAGGTTGGAACATTCTGGAGATCCACAGAGGGATGAGGAGCACCCAGAGCTGAGGAATACATCATAGGACAAAGTCAAAATGAGGCCAAGTGACTTGAGGCAGGCTACCTGGAAGCCAGTGTACTGCAGAGGCCCTAAACATGCAAGAATGCATAGGCCTAAAACAAGAGTAGCTAAAGAAATGACTCTTCAGTTCAGCTTGAGTACTGCAGGGCTTAGCTACTTCTGGGCTATGCCTTCAGGCCCCCCAACTTTGGCCCCATTTTGGTCCCCTCTTTCCCTGGGATTCAGCATCCTTCCCCCAAACACCTGCTCATTAATGACCACCAGCCCCTCCTCATGAGAGGTGTCTGGTGAGCCAGGATTAGGGGAATTTAAGCTCAGAGAGGTTAAGTGACTTGCCAAGAATCACCCAGCAGATCAATTTTGAATCCAGAAACAGGAACCAGATGTCTACACCTTAGGCTGTGCTTGCTTTAGAGGGAGGGGCTGGGGCTGTGAGCCCCTGAAGAGGGGCTGAACTACTTTGGAAGAGTCTAAGAATTACAAGTTATTGTGGGACTTATGCTCAAGAGTTAGGGGCAGGCATTCTCAAAACACAGGCTCACAGACAGCTCCAGCTCGCAGCTTCTGCTGTGACACAGATTTCCACAGGAAAAGATGCTGCAACGAATGAATGAAATGAATGAGTGAAGGATTTGGCACAGGTTGTATCAAATATCAAATAATGAGCTCCCAATTTCCTGTCACCAGTCAGTGTTTCTCAGTTCAGCCAAAATTGGCAAGAGCAGCGCTGGTTATTAAAGGAAAACTGGAAAAGGCAGTTAAGTGCTCCTGGGGTTAAAAGGCCAAATCCAGTGGAAACAGGGCTCGTAAATTTTACTCATAGATATCCCTATTGCTCAGAGGCTACGGCTCCGAAGAGGAGCTGCGTGAGACAGAGGGCTCCTCACCCAGAGCTGAATTCTACCAGGTTTGCTTGCCTGAGAGTCTTGCACAGTACCCAGCACTAGGTTTGGGCTTCTGTAGAGCAGAAGACGTGGGGAGCCTCAAGTTGCTCTAGTTCAGTCCTGAGAGATGTCACACTGGAGGGAGGGATCTGTGCCTCTGCCTGTTTCTTTGCCCAGGCCTGGAGGGTGTCCTAAGGTATGTGATTTCTACTATAGAAATGAAGAAAGGCCCAAGCAAGCCCAAACAGGCTGACCTAAAGTCTAGCTTCTCAAGCTGAGGGCCACAACCTCATGTGGGGACACATAACTGAGAGTGGGGGTGGTGACAAAATTGATGATAGTTAAAGGGTTTTAGTCACACAGCAGCTAAAGCTCCCAATGCATAATGAATGTTTCTGTCAGTGTTCACGCGTGTTACGTCGGGAGACATCACCACAGCCTCTTGCACACACAGCAAGTTCACCTTGCACTGTGCATGTCAGTGTGTCACACAAGCCAGGCGATGCTGACAGAAACAGACTCATACTACTGTGTAATATGAATTGAGATTTTTTAAATATACCACTAGGTTTTCAAACATTTAGTTACAGGATAAAGAAGAGTCTTTTCCTATCTTCATTCCTCAGCATGTAAGTATGGGAAATAAGGTAACAAATAAGTGAGAATGAAGTATTTTTTGTGTGTGGGGGTGTGTGGGGGGGCACTAAGGTTTTTGACATAGATTCTCCCTATGTAGTCTCGGCTGTCTTGGAACTCACTCTGTAGACCAGGCTGGCCTCTATCTCACAGAGATCCTTCTGCCTCTGCCCCGGAGTACTGGAATTAAAGGCGTGCACCACCATGCCCAACATGAAGCAGCTTTAACGTACCATCCTGCAGAAAAGGCCACCAGCATAGAGAAAAAGCAAAAAATCTTTGGTTTGCTGATTTGGGCGACAGTGACTTTAAAAGTCCCTCCCCACATTGTGAGACATCCCTGACCTCCTCCCATAGGGCAGGACTTACTGCAAATTCCTGATCTTACTGGTTTAGGACACAAAGCCTTACCTAACGAATAATTTGGGGCCCAAGACTGCCCCCTTTCCTACTCTAGCAACACAGTAGACAACCTTGTCACATTCAGACTGTCAATTTGGAGAGCAGGTGCCAGACACCAGCTAGGGGAGAGGGGCCTGGTGCCTCCTATTCTTCTGAAACTTGACAAACCCTGAGTATACCCCACACTGAAAATCAACCATAACAATTTATTTCTTACACAGGTATCAAATTAGTCTACCTTTGGACTGTGTTGTTAGAAAATTTTTTTAAGATTCATTTATCTATTTTATGTATATGAGGACTCTGTCTGCATGTATGCCTGCAGTTCACAAGAAAGCATCGGATCCCATTATAGATGGTTGTGAGCTGCCATGTGGGTGCTGGTATTTGAACTCAGGTCTTCTGGAAGAGCAGCCAGTGCTCTCAATCACTGAGCCATCTCTCCAGTCCTTGTTAGGATCTTTTACTTTAAAAGTTGCTCTTTGAATTTCTTACTTGAGTTTCACTGAAAAAGACCATTAAATAAAATTTGACTTGGGATTAGGAGTTTCAGAAAAATCCTAAGACAGCCCATACGTACTTTCTTACATCCGTCATTTTGTAGTAGGTGTTTATGTAAAGCAGAGTTCTTGGCATTGATGATAATAAAACAAACATTCTGAGTAGCTCAGAGAAGAGTAGAAATGTTTGGTCTAACAGTGTTAAATATTTGGCCAAGATTTAATTCCTTAGGAAAAATGCATCTTATTAATATATATATATATATATAAAATCTTGCCACTCATCAAGTATTTATATATTAAACAATTGCTTACATTTTTTTCTTTGTGATTTATTATCAGCAAATGTTTTATTTTTCTCCCAATTTTATATGCCTGTATAACCAGGGCCATCTAAGATTTTCTTGGTTAAAGGGGTTGTGAAGAGAACAGCCGCTCTGTTCTATGTGATCATTGACGTTTTGTGGGGTATTTTCTGTCCAACAGCTTCACAAATGCAGACAGAACTGAGAGTGTTGGCTTCGGGCATCATGTTCACAACTGAGCAGTGGGTGGCTCCAGACTCACACCCCTGGGGACTAGACGTGGTTTGGGTGGATGGGACGAATGTCCCCCTGAGCCTAGGACAAGGACACAGACCCATGCAGGGTCCCAGCTTAGCCACTTGCTCACTTCCCTTCCATCCTGCTGCAGCCTGGAGGGGCCTTAGGAAGCATTGGAGCCGGGCATGGTATAAAGACCTCCCAAGAGCCACTCAAACCACACTATTTAAACTGAAGAGTACTGGGGGGAAAGGTAGGTGATAGCTGGGGGTAGCTCTTGCTCTGGCAATGGGTTCATTCCAGAGCAGCCAGCAAGGAGACCCTGTGTCATGGACATAAGATGTGCCATGACAGCGGGTGTGTAAGCCACCAGCTTCCCTCCCTCCTTCTTCCTCTTTTCCCCCTCCCTCCCTTTTTTCTTCCCTTTTTCTTTCTTTTACTGTCTAGGCTGACCTGGAACTCATTATATGGTTCCAGGCTAGCCTTAAACTCACAGCATCCTCCTGCCTCAGTTTCTTGAGTCCTGGTATTATAAACTTGGGCCTACCTTGCCTGGCTGAGTTTTCTGTGAATGAGTTTAGAATGCCTGTATCATTCAAACAGAAAAATAGGCATCAATAATTCAGTCGGGCTGATGGACCTTTTTCACCTTCAGGAATTCCTTCCCACTTTGTCCTTCCTAAGGGTTACTTATTCGGAAGCAAAGGAGGCCCAGGGCAAGGTCTGGGGAGACGGGAAGCACAGCTGTTGCTACCCAGGGTGCTTTCAGTCCTCTCCCCAGGCCTAAATCTGCAGAAAATATTTCGGGCAGTTTCTCATGCCACATTTGCATGCTATACAGCCACCCACTGTCTTTGCTGATAATCTGACAATTAAAATAGAATGTGGCAGTGACTACTAATTAAGCCAGCCAGTCCACAAAGAGATGCATATTGTTTTCAAGTGAGCTGGACCTGCCTCTGCCTGTCTGCAACCGAAGACTGGAGTTTCGCTTTAGAATGCAAGGCCCCAGAGTAACAGCCTTCCAGATACCTTTAAATTGCCCTTCTGGAGACAGGGTCTCATACAGCCCAGCTACCCTGGCTGTGAAGCCAAGATTGACCTCAAACTCCTGGTCCTCCTACCTCCTTTAAAAGTGGACCCTCATGCCAGTTAAGTTAAAGTCAGTGCTCAAATCCTGCCAGAGATCGTGGCGCGAACCTGGAACCCCAGCTCCAGGGAGGCTAAGGTAGGAGAATTGCCACCAGTTCAAGGTTAGCTGGGGCTACAGAGTGAGGTCCTATCCCAAAACAAAATGCTCAAACTAAATCATTTTGAATTTCAAAAGTATGTACATGTTTGGGATGTATTTTCTTCAGTTCCTTCAATCAGCCTGTCTTTTCCTGGTTTGATTTTTGAGGGGAATGATAATAACTTGAAGTGTTTATTTTTTGTTTGTTTGTTTGTTTAAGATTTCAAACTTTAATTAAAACACCTACCGCTTAACTTGGTTTATTAATAGGGATCTTAAACTGTCCTGTTTACTGTGGAGAATACCTACCTCAGAGGATTCTGGGTTTGAAGCCTGTTTTAGTTGCCATGCTAATAGGAAATTTTACAGCAAAGCAAGGAATTAAGCCTCAGAAGTGCTGGACAATTCTTACCCTGTGAGCCTTGCACTGAGGTGAGATGACCTGCATATAGGAACTAGTTTTCAGTCACCTAACAGGCCACTTTGAGAGATCCAGTTATGAAGAAGAGAAAGGACTCTCTGATGTCCCCCAATGTACCAGCATGGGATAAAATGGGTTAAAGACTGAAACACAGGCCTCCCAGTCCTATGCCATGTTACAGTCAGACATCACCAATCAATCTCTCCCTTGTACAGTCAGACATCACCAATCAATCACTCTCTTGCCTTTTGAGCTAGGGTATAACCTAAAGTCCCCTTAACACTGTTTTCACAGTCACTGCTTTTGAGTAAAGGACTTGGATACCAAAGCCGAGCACAGGTGTGTCATCCTGAGAGCTAAGGAAGTAAGAGCTGCCCAGGAGCAGCCTGAACGAGGCCTCTGGTCTCTCTGCTCCTTATAGGATGGGGAGGGCACATGGGGAGATGGGCCTCCCAGCTTCCCAGAAAAGCAATAAGCCTCTTGGACCCTTTGTCCTGATCGTTTCCTGGGTCATCTGGACAGAACATTCCAGAAAAACATTTCCTCCCCAAATGGTTGAGGAGATCTACTTAAAAGGCTGTTTGGAGTGGGGCTGGTGAACCCCAGGCCACCAGCTCACCTTTGCAGCTTGCCAGGGCTGTCTGTTCCCGGACAGTGTGTCTCAGGAAGCCAGACAGCCATAACAGAGGGCAGGAGCAACTAGCTGGCCCCTCACCAAGGCAGGGGAGACTTTCAAGGAGATTCTTGGCAGTTGGATGAAACACACTGTGTCTCCAGGGCAGCCTGGTGTGCTGTGTGGAGGCTTTTTATTGAACCACTGAGTACACAGATGTGTCCACCCACACAGGCTGGGTGGGGGAGTCTGCAGAGGTAGAAACTGTCCGAATGGCCTTTGTCTTGGTCTCTGAGGATAAGGCCTGCTCATCTGCCAGGACACTTGCTATATATTTAGAGATTTAAAGGCTGCCAGAGACAGCTATGGATAATATTAAGAGCCAGAGTCCCCCCCACTACCCTTGCTCAGCTGTACCTTTGCTCAGACAGGAGAATGGTTCAGAACTGAACTTCCCAGAGGTTTCCTGGGCCCCTTGCTATGAAATTCCACGTTCTCAGAAGGGGGGTACACAGCTATCCAGCGGAGTGTGGCCATCTTCACAGTTGGCATTTTTTCTGTTCCACAGAGCCCTGCTTTACAATGCTGTGGGTGGCTGTACCAGTCTGTCCTTCTGCCTTAAAGTCTTGTGGGAGAGATGCTGATGTCACGTGCAGGTCAAATGTCCCTCTGCACAGATGCTGTCCCCACAGAACCACTCTCTTCTGACATCTCTGAAATCATCTGATACCTTTTCTTTTCTTGTCATCAGACCCCGTCTTTCCCAAGAATGCAAGACCTACAAGACGGTAAGACTTTCAGTCCACAAAGAGACCAAGAGGCTGTTGTCAGGTGGCGTGCAATTATGAAAAGGTCTTTGGTAGGACTCCTGGACCAGAGGTTCCTTTTCTTTCCCAGCATGCTTTGTGGGGTGCTGGGCTGTACCGGGCGTGGGCTTTCTGCAGCTGGTATGTCGAAGTCTTGCCTGAACTGCCTTGCACTTTTCCCAGAGCCTCTGCCGGACATGACTGGACACCCTCCACCCACAGGGCCTCTCTCTGGCCGGCCCCCCACCTTGGGCAGCTGTGCTGGCATCTTCTTCCCACTGCCTGTGCTGGAGGTTGATGTGATTCCTCTTGGACCCCAGCCGGGAACAGAGGTCTCTGGGCACCGGCTCTCTGAGGCTGGCCACATGTGTTTGCTTCTTCCCCAAATGTCTCCCCAGGACATGGGTTATTGGGTTTGGAAGTAAACACATGCCTAAAAGCTGTAGAAATAGGGGGAGACCATCATTTTGTCAGTCCAGGAGAGAGTTGCAGGGGTCTCTGTAAGGTCTATATGATCACTGCCCCTTTATGGGCCAAACGCCTGTCTCAGCCAGAAGGACAATGTCGGCACATGTTAGCAGTCTCCCTGTCCTCAGTCTGGACCCTCTGCCTGCCAGTTCTAACTCATGCCACAGAGCTAATGAGGTCCTGGGTTGTCACTGGGTGCAGACTCTGACCCTGATACCAGTCAGAGACTAGTTTATTCATTGTGCCCATCAGAGACACCCAGAGTGCTTGAGGTCTAACCCTGGCTTCCAGTACAGGACAGAGCTCTAGGCAACCTCTGCCACCCACCTCTGTGCTCGCTGCAGACCTACGGGAGATGGCTCTGAATTGGAGGAGCAGGGCCATGGCCTTAGGCTAGGTACACTCCCCAGGCACAGGGCACTCATTGCCTGGGGACAATTATCGTCTTACCTCCCAGTGTTTACCTCAGAGGAAGAAAGAAAAGCAAGAGAAGGATAATTGGAAACCTTCTTCAAAATGTTTTTTTGAAAGGAGAAGCAGAATGCCTAAGTGTGTGAAAAGCTCTATTTAAATGTCTTGTCTGTAGCATGTACTCTAACCTATAATTATGTCTTTGGAAAAAATAGACAATTATGAAAATTTCTGGGCTCATTAAAGACACACAATTGACACTCAGAATTATTTGAGTTATAAGTGATGCTCAGATGACTCTCTTGAAAGAGGAGAAACTTGGCTTTTTCAAAACGCGTAAGTCACAGATGAACCCAGAATGTCACAGGTCACCTAAGGTAATGCTTCCTCTGAGGAAGGAGGTGACACAAGGCCATCCCCTCTGCAGTATGGCCCAGCTTGGCTCAACTAGCCTTCCTGCTTCATACCAAGTGGCGGTCACCATGTTTTAAGTTGGAGTCCATCTGAGACCTGAGCACATTGTGTTCAGGCCACCGAGGGCATAGCCAGGACCCTCTGGACCACTGGCCATGGGCTGTCTCCTGTCTCTGCAGTCAGACTGCCCAGACTCAGCTCACTAGCCATGATATCCTGTTCTCCCTTGAGTTGGAACCTGTGTGAGAGCCGCCAAGCCCTGCTCATCTGGGAGTCCCAAGCAGCAGCATCAGGATTCTAGTGTTTGGTCCCTGTCTTATGAGTGGGTGACATATCAGTATGCAAGCAGAGCCAGGAGGGCTCTCAGGGTAGCTGAGGTACAGGCAAGGCCTCCCCTCCCTGTGACATGGATCAGCCCTGGGCCAGGAAAGCCATCTCCAAGTGTTCTGCGAGTGGCAGGAACATGACTTGCTGGCCTCTAGGTGCCAGGCTGGGCTGGCAGCAGTTGTTCTCAGGACCACAGCTTCTGGATCACGAGAAGCCCACCTCACATCCTTACACTGCCTCTGTCCACACCAGTGTGTCCCCACACCTGCTGTTCTGAGCCCTTCTGCCTCAGGCCTTGATGTCCTTGGAGCTGGCAGTATCTAGTGAAACCGATCACATTACCTTCCCAACTGTCAGCTTAGGGGACCGGGAAAGCAACTACTTTGGAGACTGGGGTTCCCAGAATCCTCAGCATCTCCTCCTGGTTGTTATGCTAAGCCTGGACTGAGATGCTGTGGCTTCCTGGGCTACTGTTGGGCCACCCAGTGATCATCAGACTTTGTGAATATACCTGGAATCTTGGTATTCCTGTGGGGGATCCAGAAGGGGAGGAAACATTTTGTTTGACTAGTGGTTGTGAAACCAACCGCATGTGCCCTGTAGTCAGTCAGTAGTATCTCCGTGGATGGGTCAAAGCCATGGTGCTGACAAAAGGCCTTTCTTGGGACTGAAATGATGTCTTTAGCCTGAGGTTCAAGTCGGGTCTAATCTTGCAAAGAACCAGGGTGTTTATGGCACCACCACAATTTTAAAAAATAGCAATGTAAGTAGATCATAAGTCTGAATATAAAGCCTGGAAACAAAAAAGCTTCCAGAAAACAAGCAAAATCCTTCACTAGTTTCCCAGCCCCGGGGGGAGCAAAGCTCTCTTGGGCAAGACACAAAAAGCACAAACTGAAAGGCTCCACAAGAAAGTGAATGCATTGCCAGTCACACATAGCTAGAAAATCTCTGAGACACTTGTGCTGTGAGCCGGGGCCTGAGGCCTGGCTTCTTCCTTAGGGCCTTTGTACTGACTCCTCGGAAGACTGCACGATTTAGGCAGTTCCTCACGCCTAGAGGCAGACTGGTCTAGTCATAGGCAAAATGAAGACTTCTACAGAGAGGTTAACACTGAACGGCAAACAAGCCAAGTTTACAAATGAAAGCCCAGGCCCCACATAAGCAGGCATGTAAGTGACACAGCCACAGGAAAGATGTTTGGCCTCGTTAGTGGCCGGTGACCCGCATTCAACCCTGAGGTGACACAGGGTGACTGAAAACCAAGGGGCTGGTCATACGCAGTGCTGGAGTGTGCAACCGCTAGAGTTCAGATGTCTTGCTGGTGAGATTGTAAAATGGTAGGATTGTTTTCAAAAGCAGTTTGGCTGTGTGGTGCTTGCAGTGAGAATGTCCTCCGTCGTCTTGGATATCTGAGCACTTGGTGGGTAGTGCTGTGTGGGGAGGCTTAAGAGGCGGCCTGGCCTTGCTGAAGGAAGCATGGCACTGGGGCAGGCTTGGAGAGTTTAAAGTTTCCCATCTCTTCCTGTTTGCTCTCTCTGTTTCATGCTTGTGGTTGAGGATGGGAGCTCTCAGCTCCCTGCTCTGGCCAACATGTCTGCTGTTTGCTGCCTTGTCTCCCTGCCATGATAGGCTCTTAGCCCTCTGGAATCATAAGCTCAGATCAGTGCTCCGGGAAGTTGCTTTTGTAATGGGATTTTATCACAGCAATAGACATGTAAATAATGCAGGAATTTCTTGTTTAATATATAGTTTACTTTTTATTGAAAAATATTTTTATATAACACATTCTGTCTATAATATGGCCCTGTGATTCCATCTTAGTTATTACTAATAAAGATGTGGGATTATATGCCTGTAAAAAATATTTACAGGG
This sequence comes from Ellobius talpinus, assembly GCA_001685095.1. NCBI lineage: Eukaryota > Metazoa > Chordata > Mammalia > Rodentia > Cricetidae > Ellobius > Ellobius talpinus. Next base: position 12,276 of record LOJH01007717.1, read on the forward strand.
GTGTTTATAGGGAACTTATAACAGCCCCACACTGGAGACAAATCAAATGGTTATCAACAGAAACAGAATAAAATATTTAGTAAGACCCTATGCACTAAGGGAGAAGAACAAACTAAAAATACCTGCACCAACATGAATGAATCTTAAAAAACAGACCAAAACTCCAGACGGAAGAATGGGGTCGGGCTGGGGGTGGGGGATGCTACTTGGTACAGTTGTCCATTGCGCTGGGACTCAGAAGAGCAAGGGACTCTTGGACAAGCAGGCAGTGTGAGGTCTAATCTTTGCTGTCAGCTGACTCCTGGGGAGAGGGAGCCTCTGTTAAGGAATTATCTCCCTCGCACTGGCCTGTGCTGTGTTTTCTTGATTGCTAATTGATGTAGGAGGGTCCAGCCCATGTGAGTGGTGCTCTTTCCAGGCAGGTGGGCCTGGGTTGAGCCAGCCAGGGCAGTGAGCCATTAAGCAACCTTCTTCCATGGTCTCTGCTTCACTTCCTACCTCTAGGTTCCTGCTTGAGTTCCTGCCATGACAGACTGTTAAGTGTAAGGCAAATAAATGCATCCTTTCCTCTCCAAGTTGTTTTCGGTCATGTTTATTGCCGCAATAGAGATGCAAACCAGGACCTGAGCTTGACTGGAAAGGTCTCCTGGGGGCTTTCTAGGTTTACTGCAAGCAGTTAACCTTGCTAGCTGGCTCTGGGGGTGGCTATGCAGGGGACATAGTTGTTAGTTCTCAGCAACACCTAAGGTCTGAGCTTTCATTTTACACAAACTACGACTTTTGAAAACCAGTGTCAGTAGCCAACACTGGAAACTGTGTGTGCAAGGGTGGTGGCCAGCTGCGTGAGCAGAGGTTTTTATAACACTGGAAGCTGTGTGTTCAAGCGTGGTGGCCAGTTGCATGAACAGGAGTTTCTATAACACTGGAAAGTGTGTCTGCAAGGATGGTGGCCAGCTGCGTGAGCAGAGGTTTCTATAACACTGGAAACTGTGTGTGCAAGCGTGGTGGCGGCCAGCTGCATGAGCAGAGGTTTTTATAACACTGGAAACTGTGTGTGCAAGGATGGTGGCCAGCTGCGTGAGCAGGGGTTTCTATAACACTGGAAACTGTGTGCAAGGGTGGCGGCCAGCTGTGTGAGCAGAGGTTTCTGCAACACTCACAGGCACCTAGTGGGGTGGCACCCACAGAGACCTTGTTTTGTCTCATGAGGAATTAGAGACCCTGAGGGGATTGCAAAGCCCTGAGCAGTTAAGGCAGAGCAAGAGGGAACTCTCCAGGCCCAAGGACCCATACACAATCGCTTTGTGATCTTGGGGCCTCCACCAGTGTATGTCACGGTGTCCTGCAGGTAGTTGGGAAATGGAACTGGCTGAAATATGAACCTCAGTGCTGCAAGGATGCACGGAGCAGGAGACACTGAGTAGGGCCATGGAGAGCAGCAGAGGGAAGCAGCCTGCCTCAGACCACAGCAGCGAGCTGATACTCATGCCTGTTGTCCTCAAGCCCAACACACTCTTCTGAGGCCTTCTAAGGCTTCACCCTGTGCCTGATGGGGGGGTCCCTGGTTGGAAATGTTTTCTTTGCTGGCACAGATGTTTGCCCCCCCCCATGCTGGTATGGAAACAGGTAGAAGCACAAGCCATTTGGGAGGGAGTTCTGAAGTCCCCTTAGGCACAGTGCACATGGGTCTGTGCCAACTCCCCCTCCTCTGGGGCTCTGGAGACACACCTGCACATAGTACCTGTGTTTCTGCATTTTCTTTGTGGCCTGGAGGCCAGACCTGCCCCTATTTCTAGCTTTTGAGGTAGGTTTGGTGCAGGCTGAGGCATCACAAGCCTCATAAATCACAGGAGCCAGGCCCCAAGGAACTCACATTCCTGCCTTTAAAGTAGTTTCTGCCTGGGCCCTGTCCTGCATGCAGGTTTGTGATGGGATGCTCTCCTCTGCACCTGCGCTACGATCACCTGGGGACCCACCCCTCCCCCATGTCTACTTGTTCCCAGCTCTGGCAGAGATGGGCAGAGTCACCTGTGTTAGCACTTGGTCATCTGACTCCAGTCAAGACCTCCCAGTGACTGTTCCTGGATACCTGGCCTGGTTACTCAGCCGACTGCACTGCCTCCTACCTTGGACCATCTCTGTTACCGCAAGTCAAGGCTACATAGGCTGAGGATGACTCAACATGGGGTCCCAAGCTGAGGCTCAGTGTCTTGACAGTTATGGAAAATCATCTCTGTCTTGTTCTCACACACCTTGTCCCCAAAGTAAGTCTGATGTAGGGACTTGGTGACTGACTGGGAGCAGTACACTGAGGGACAGAATAACCTGTTCCACACATGCACTTTGGACAGGGAATTGCATACCATAAAGCTCCTGTCTGGATTTTTACTTTGTTCCTCATATTAACCCTCAGGGATCTCAGTGAGGAAATGCCATTCCTACATTGAGAAGAAAACAGGCTCCCAAAACTCTTGGTGACTTGTCTGATGTCTAATGATGGTATCTGAACTGACATAGATGGACAGACAGCCCATATTTGATGTTCCCCCATAGATCTTTACCTGGTCTACGGCTGCTACACATCTGGCCAGATGGGCTATTGGGAGATTTCCTCAGATGCACTCAAGATCAGACCCAGCAAGATGGAAATGACAGCCTCGTTCCTGCCCACCTGTGTCCCACGCTCTTGAGGAATGTCCTTGGAGACAAATGGCCACCATCTTCAGAAGTTCACATGGACCTGCCCCCCCCACCAAATCATCAGAGCTGAGCTTGTTGGCTGTTTTCCTCCTCCCATAGAAGGTAGGGGAGGGTCATGGGCCCCTGGCCACCTGCATATCCAGCCTTCTCCCAGCCAGTTGTATGCAATTCTGCCTTAATTGCCCACTGTCTCAGGGTTTTGGAGAGGGGCTAGAGTATATTGGACTCTGGAAGGACTAGGGTAGGGGCTCTGTCTGTGTCACCATGGGGAGCTATCACCCATGCAGGGTGCAGACCTTCTAGTGTGGCAGCCTGTAACCACTCTGCTCTTAACCCTGATAAACTCGTAGGTTCCCTGGGGTGAACTTCAGTAGGCCTGTACCTCAGTCAGTTATTGGGATCTGCGAAGGAGGGGAAGACGTTGTTTATATGTTGCCCCACCCTGCTTGGGGAAGGAATTTTAGCATCAACACAAAAAAGGGATAATTGTTTTTATCCGAAGAATTAATCTGACTGTATCCCATTGCACTTACTGGGACCCTAGGCTCTGACTTTATGTAGACTTTGCAAGCTCGGATTGTACAGCTACCCTCCATGTTTGGTGTTAGGATTTCTGCACACAGACACCAAAGGCGAGCCTGGAGAACCTTTGGAAATTCAATCCAAGGTTACAGAGACATATCCTGGCTTCACAGTCTTCTGTGCTGAGCCCCCTGGTTCTTCTCACTTCCCACGCCTCTCTAATCCATAGTGGGCTTAATAACACCCCTATTTCCCCAAAACAGATGTCCAAGTCCTGACTCTCTGGGACTTGTGTTCATATTTGGAATGGGATATGGGCAGGTGTAGCCAAGTTAAGGTGAGGTGACACTGGACTGAGATGGGCTGTCAACAGGCCTTGTGAAGACCAGACTTGGGGAAGGTGAAGGCAGGGATATCAACATACGGAGGAATGTCACCGGCTGCTGGACGCCACTGCAGGTCAGGAAGGGACATGAAAGAAACCCTTCTCAGAGCCTCTGGAGGGAGCAGGACCCTGCCAAACCCCTTAATCAGTAATTTCTGTCCTCCAAACTGTGAGAGCACACCTCTACCGTTTGGCAGAAGTTGATTATGAGCGTTTGTTATGAGTGGCAGTAGGATGCATTATCCTTTCTCTTTGTGGCACTGGGGATCGAGCCCAGGCCTTGTATATGCTGGGCAGTGCTTACTACTGAGATATACTCCCCTCTACACCAGATCCTTTGGGTTTGTTGTTGTTGTTTGTTTGTTTTGTTTTGTTTAGAGATAGTACCACTAAGTAGTTCAGGCTGGCCTTGACCAGAAATCTTCCTGTCTCAGTCTCAAGAGAGTGGCTGAGGTTATAGACTTGTATCACCAGACTCTGCTATGCAATCTCTCTTACTCTTGCAGTGGAGAGTATGGGCCCTGCAGGGGCTGGGGGCTGGGGTTCAGTGCTGTCTGCACACGGGAGGGGCTGAGAAGGTCCAAAGCCAGGAAGGCCATTCAACACCCTTTCAGGAAGTGTGTCCTAAACTAACTTGACCTGGGAGCCCCTTTCTCACGGAACACCAGTCAGTCAAAGTGGAGCACGCTGGGAGAAATGCTGTCCAGCACCTTCAGTCATCCCGGCTGGCTCTAGTCCTGCCACTGCTTGACCGAACCTGCTTGGCTTATTCATCACTTCTGACAGCCCCTGTCACTCCCATCAACGCTGAGACATAAAAGACCTCAAGACAGTTAATTATTATAGACAAGGCTATGAAAATGCCATTCACAGTGAGCCGTGAGCAAGGTGGTAATATTTAGTATCAGGCAGAGCCCATGGGCAAAAAATAGCAGAGGCAGATGTGCGGGCCAGAGCTGTTTCATCTAGTGAAAGAGAAGCCTGGGTGTGCAGCAGCTTGCTGGGAGTCTACAGTGGGTTCTCATGGCATCCCTGAAGCCGTCAGTCACTGCTTAGCGATGTTCGTTTGTGCCCCTTTCCCAGCCAGAAGGTCTCTGTGATATGTCCACAGACCACTCTGCAGCTCTCCCTGGGCCCACGTGTGCCGTTTTCTTACCTTGGGTGCAGGTACCTGGGCCTGAGGGCAGAGAGCCACATGTTTGCTCAGTGTGCCCAGCCTGTTCCCTCATCCCACCATAGAGTAATCAACTAGGCTGGGCTCCACAAAGCAGTGCCTGTCACCCTTCTTGGGCGTTCCGCTGCCTGGCGTTTGTCCCACTCCCTACCTCAACCTGGTTCATTTCTCAGTTCAAATGTCCTTCCTCAAGAAATCCTTCCTTGACTCTCCACCCGACCATGTTTCCCCTCTACTCTTCCTCGGTCACCCTGGGTGTCCTCCTTTGAGGCACTGACACCTCACAGTGAATTGAGGACCTCATGACCATGTTCACATGTGTCTTCTCTTCTGAATGTCCCCGCAAGTATCTCTTTGCTGTGTTCCAGCCCCCAAAGGTCCAGGGCAGTGTTGTGGAAACCTGAGCACCCCTCGAGGCAGCCTTGTGCAATGCCTCGTGCAGCAGCCTTGCGCTCTTGCAAAGGTTTCCACCAAGACACGCAGTAATGTGTGCATCAGTTTGCTCCGTTTGATTAGTGTTCTGACTGTCATGTCCCATTTTGGACTTTGCTTGAGTTTATGAAGAAGGCCAGGGCCTCAGTGATGATGCACATGCTAGTCCAGGTTAGGCTGCGATGTGCAGACTCCAGCGAGGATGCAGGCAGCTTTGCTGTGTGGCAGGGTCTCTGAAGGTGCCTGCCAGGGGGAAAGGCTTGGCTTCTCGGCTCTATGAGTTTCCTCAAGGCCAGGCCCACCTTAACCAGAACCAGAACATCTGGGTTAGATGGGCGGAGTCAGAGTTAGATGGCAACTCTAATCCCATCCCACGCAGCCCCACTTGGAAGCTTTCTAAATATTTTCCTCACACCTCAGCAGCACACACCCTCTGATAAATAGTGGGTGGGATGGCGGCAACATCCCTACTTTAGGGAAGAGAGATCCGAGACCTGGAAGTGTCTTTCTTTGGCTTAAATTACAGGTTTGGGATTTTTGGCTGTCAGGCTAGTCTGGTTCATGGATTTGATGATGTAAAAAAGGCTCAGGGTTGATCAAATTGCTCTCTTTCCTTCTCTCTCTCTCTCTCTCTCTCTCTCTCTCTCTCT
>LOJH01007717.1:18161-30587 GCA_001685095.1 Ellobius talpinus
TCTCTCTCTCTCTCTCTCTCTCTCTCTCTCTCTCTCTCTTTCTCTCTCTCATTTCTGTCCATTTGTTTCATATCTATTGTGCTTGAGGAAGTATGTTAAGACCCTTATGTGAATCATCCCATTACTCTTACCCAGTCCCTCTACTAACAAGGGCGATATTATCCCCACTTTCTGGATTAGGAAATAGAGAGGCAGGAGCTGGGTAATTTACCTGTACTTAACAAGAGTAATGTATGAGATAGCCAGGATTCAAACCCAGCACTGGCGGTGGCTGATGGCCAAGTTCTGTTTTTCCAACTTTGCCAAGCATCTAGCTGATTCCGCAGAATCAGGCGGATTAGAGCGGCTTTGTGTCTGGGCTGACTGCACGTTCAGCAGCCAGAGGGAGCCGAGGGTGGCTCCTGATACAGGCTGTTATGGCCAGGGTGGCTAGACTGGACTTGTGGGCTGCCAGGCACTCTTGGTGGCATGCAGATGACATCCACGGGGAGCTGTCCTGTGGCCTACCCAGCTTTGTAGAGAATGGGCTGTTGCCTCCAAATGGTCCCTGTCACTGTCACCACTGTGGAGCCGTGAGAGGTCCACCCCGCCAGCTGACATGTGGCGCTTTGGCGCCGAGTTTCGGTTTCTGGCTCTATGGAGTGAAGACGTTAGCATTTATTTCATGAGCCGCTCTGAGGAGTCCAGGATGACACAATGGCATGAGCAAAGTGACTAGGACCGGGTAAACATGCCGTCCTAGGCTTGATGACAGTGACAGTGAGGAGGGTGTTGGTACTGACGATGCATGTGTCAGATCCCAGGCAATTCCAGATTGTGTACTAGCTTAGAAGCATTCAGTGCCCACCAGACAGACCAACAGAAGCGCCTCCGTAGGAGGCGAGTCTGCCCAGGTTTCGTAGAGTCAGCCATCTCTGGGCCCATCCACTCTGAGACAGTTCGCCTACAGAGGGAAGCCTGTGCCTTCCTCTCTGGGAGGTAGAGCCATGCTATCACAGGACACAGGGAATGTCAACCATGTCTGACAGGTGACTGGTCCCTGCAGCAGTCTCTCAGCTGGCCACACTAGTGGCTGGTGGGAGTTGCTCTGAGGGTGAGCAGGCCTGACTGAGTGCAGGTGTGTTTGAGCTAGCTTCCCCACCTTCGTTCTTAAGAGTCGCTCTCTTTGAACGGACTGCTGCCCTTTCTTTTCCAGGTCTCTCTGAGGCTCGAGCCCTGCCCATCACACCTGTCACCTGAATAAATATGGCTGTTCTGCTGGCAGCTTCTCTAGGGCGGTGACTACCTAAGAACGGGGCAACCAAGAAGAAGAGGAGAGTTGTGAACCTCCAGGGTTCTGGAGACTTGTGACAGGCATTGCCCTGCCCTCTTGGTCCTGGAGATTCAAGAGGTCCAGCAACACCCCCTGCCTCAAAGGATCAAGGACATGAGATGCTGTTGGCAGCAGCCTGGAGTGTGATGACAAGACTTCAGTGTTCCCAGTGACAGTCAGAGTATCACTATTCTGTTTAGAAGCCCGTTTGTAGGAAAGTGACAAGCACAGAGACATCCCTGGGGCAAGCCATGGACACAGTGGGACGCCAGGATGCCTGGACATCCTGAAAGAGGAGGAACTTCCAGGAGGACCTGAGGAGAAAGGGGCATAGTCCTTTCTTCAAGCCCCCAACAGGTGGACATGCCTCATCTCCCCCTCATCTCCCAGTCCAAGCCCATGGGATGGGCTGGCCAGGAGAACCGTTGTCCAAGAGCTAAGGAGACTGTGGGGCAGTAGTGGTGAGGACAGGAGCTGCTTATGGCTACAGTGGATGGAGGCCTCAGGGCAACTAAAATGTATTAAAGTCTAAGAACTGCTACCATTTGTCTATTGAGGCCAGGGAAAGAAACACATACAAATGTGGAGGTGGGGGAAGGTGTGTGTGTTGCGGGAGGAAGCTGGGGCCGAAGGCTGGCAGGGCACCTGACCGTCGAAGCCCTTGCGTGTGGTAGTGGTGATGGGAAAATCCTGTGTTTATGTACTGTTGGCTATGCCCTTTTAGTTGAACTTCTGACCCATGGGTTACTGAGGAGGGCAGTAGCTGGTTCCGGAACTTGACACCATCTGGTCAGTGGCTCTGAAGTCTCCCCAGGTCTGTGGACTGCCTCCTGCTGACTTTTGGGCGTTTTCCTGTTGCTCACCTTCCCTAGCTCACCCTCAGGCCTTAAGTCTAAGCCCTCAACATCCTTTTCACCCAACTGTGTGGTCAACCCTCCAACCAGGGATCTCTTTTGGGCTTCTGGGCTCTTCTTTCCATATCCCTTCACTCTGTCCACAAGAAAATCCTCTTCCCTGGTGCCTGAGCACCCCATCTGTCTCCCTGCCACCAGCTGGGTCCAAATCGTCCTTCCTCTGCCTTGTCCCTAGCCCTGGTTCCTAGCCCCGTTTGTCCTCAAAGGCTCCTGTGTGCACTGCACACTCGTGTCTTATAGAATTCCTTCCCTCCCGCTAGAGTAACACATGTTCCCAGGGGAGCCTTTGGGTACTGCATGCATGTAGCCCTTCCCACCCTGCCACCTCCTCCCGTCTCCTGGCTTCATTGTCATTATCACCCCTCCAGCCCCCAAGTGCACCCCTCAGTGCATTTCTACCTGAGGTTCACCTGGAACACTTCCCCAACCCCCCATGATTCACTGCAGTCCCTTACGTACGTGTCCCTTCTTCATAGAGGCCTCTCACGACTCCCTTGTTCCTGCCACTCTGTTTCATGGCTGTCTCCGCTGAAATGGTCTTATGAATTTATTCATGTGTCAAATTTGTCTGCTTCCCCTCAGTTCATGTGTGAATTCATGAAACCAGGGCCCATGATGGCCTTGTTTACTGCTGGACATACCTAGCATGCTGTAGGCTTCCTGGTCTGATAAAAATAACAGTAAATACATGTTTGCATGTTGAGTGAGGAGGGGGGCAGGATGTGAACAACCAAGGCTTCTGTGCCTTATTTATAGATAAGGCCACATATCGGCAGAATTCAAGAAGCATTGTAACCACAACAGTGTGTTCATTATTCAGTTTCAATAGCTATTTTCTTCTGTCTATTTGTTCTATACCTCATTTACCCAGGAGTTATTCAAAAGCTAATACAGGGACTGTGTGTGTGGTGTGAGGAGTGGCTTAGAAATATTCCCTGAAAAGATTCTCCCAGAGTGTCCCAGTTTCTCTGCTCCTGCCCTGCACCCTGAGTCTTCTGGGTTCTGTCTGCTCTCCTTAAGATCAGCCTTTGCAGAGGATCTAATTACTCCCACGGAGGTCCAGATGGCTATGCTTTAGAATCACTGAGAGACAGTTCATTCTGGATTCAAATGGTGGGTGGGACCTGGCTATCAGACAGGGAGAAATGACCAAGCTGTCCCAAGGCGGCCTGGTCACAGCTGGGCTGGACACTGTGTTGCTGCTGCCAGGTGCTTTGGGAGAGCAGGGCTTGGGTGGAGGCCATGGGAGGAATGCATCCTGAGTCAGCCAGGCCTTGGGGTGCTTTGGGGAGAGCCAATGATCTTGAGAATAACCCCTCATGACTTCTGGTGGAGAAATTCCAGAGTCAGCCTCTGGAATCCAAGCAGGTGGGTGGGCCATCTCCATGAAAGTAGGTGGCCATGGGCACAGTGGCCAGGTGGGCTCCCACCTCAGGCCCTTACCTCTGCTATAAAGTGTGACTTACTCCATCTGGAGTTGACGGAATGCCATTGCATTGGCAGGGTTTTCTTCAGGTTATGTGGCTTTGGCCAAGCTTGTACTGTTTTTGAAGATAGAAAACCGTTTTGAGGAGAAAATGACATGAAGCAGACCTTGCCTCATGTACTGAAACCTGTCCCCAAACTGAGGTCCTAACCAGCCACTCTCACAACGGTGACACAGAGATGCCCCAGCCCCTGATTGGGTACCACCAGTCCTGCCATTGTGTCTGGGATATGGGTCACTGCCCAGGAAGGAGCTCCCGGGACATGGGAGTTGAGAATAACCCCTACACCAACTCTCTCTGACCAGACTTCATATGAATTTGTGTGAGAAGTTTTGGAGATTAACTGCTCAAAGTCAGAGGCTCCATGATGACCAGGAAACTTGGGAGAGCACTTGGTACAAATCCAGGTACTTGGGGCTGGGTAGATGGCTCAGCAGTTAAGAGTGCTTACTGCTATTGCAAAGGGCACAGGTTCAGTTCCCAGCACCTACATTTGGCATCATTAACCACCTATTATATCCAGCTTTAGGGGCTCTGACACCATCTTCTGGCCTCTGCAGGCACTGCACACGAGGTACATGAAGAAACAAAGACACACACACACACACATCCACAGCAAATAAAACAAATCTCGACCCTTGGGCCTCACTCCAAAGCACATAAAGTCAAAGTGCTGACCTTAAGAGTTTCCTCATTCCTGTGGTGTGAATATTGAGAGCATGGCCATTTTAAATCTTGCCATGTGATGACATGGAGCACATTGGGGAAAGAATGTGTTGTGGATAGCAAAGCTGGTACAGAACGGCTTCCACATGCCACCATAGGTCCCCTCTGTTCTAGCTTGACTGCTGCCTCAGTAGGTGCTGGCAGACACCTTGAGAACACACACACATCACGAGGCTGGGAAATAGCTCAGTCAGTAGAATACTTGCCAGGAAAACTTGAAGGCCCAAGTTCGGTTTCCACGATCTGTGTGAAAATGCTCCATGCAAAGCGAGTGCTGGGGAGGTGGTGTCATGAGGATCTCAGGGCTTGCTGGCCTGCTCACCCAGGGGACTCAGCAGCCTCCAAATTCAGTGAGAGATCTTGTCTCAAAAAATGTGACAGTGCTTGAGGAAGATGTCCGACTTCTGGCCTCCATGTTTATGCTCATGCATACATACGCACACCAACACACAAAATCACACTAAAGGTCTCATGTTTATGCTCATGCATGCATACACACACCAACACACAAAATCACACTAAAGGTCTCATGTTTATGCTCATGCGTGCATACGCACACCAACACACAAAATCACACTAAAGGTCTCTTGTTTGTGTTAGGAACATTCGTTGGTATCCTGTGGTGCGCACAGCCCATGATTGAATATATCTGGTAGGCCATGTGTGTCATAGCTATGCAGGAAATAACAGTGATCTCCAGTTTTAGCCCCTGAAAACCAAAACCAGAAATGATTACCAAAAGGCAGAGAAGGCTCAACACACTAACGCCCCCCATTTGCTGCGAACCACATGGAAGGGCGCAGTGCTCTCAAGACACTGCTGTCCCCCAGCTTCTTCCAGGTTTGTTCTTTTTAAAGTTTTGGCCAGTGGCAAAAGTGTATTCATGTCAGGAAACAAGCCAGACCGTGGGGGCCCTAATCCAGTGCTACCACTCCAGGAGATCTGTGTGACTTGCGCCCATGCCCCAGCCACCCAGCTTCTCAGCAAGATGGTGAATTAGGCATTTGTCATGTGCCTGGGGAAAGTGCGGAAGAGCAGAGCAGCCAAATGAATGGGAAGCAAACTCCTGACCACTCCTAGGAAGCCATGTTTATTCCAGGAGCTGGGAAAGTCGATTGGCTCCCACAGGTGAAGTAATGCGATTTTCACAAAGGTGAATTTTACCATCTAGCTCCCGGGTAGTCTTTTCTACAAAAGGAAATGTCAAATGTCTTCCTATAAAACACCTCATGTGGATTTTTTTTAAACTGGAGGACTCTCTTGGCTTATTTAAGATGTAAGCTAGCTCCTCTTAGCCTTCCTCCCATGGTCACCTTTTCACTTTTAGGATGAAGCTTGGCCCTTCCCTCCAGTCATTCTTCACCCTCAAACTCCCCAGACCTGTGAGACAAAGAAGTGTCCGTCCTTTAGACACATATGTGTGTAGAGTGCTCACATACAGCCTACAGGCCTATCCAAAATGTGTGAAGTCACAAGCACCTGAGTTCCCAGTGAGGATGCCCTGCAGAATGGAGAACTCATGGTTATCCCCCGGAGTGACAGACTGTGAGCAACACAGGCTTGGACATCCACTTGTGTGAGAGTTTGACTGTTTGGAGGTTTGTGACGATTTGGAAAAAAAAAACTAAAGATGAACTGCAGAGCTTGCCAAAATACATGCCCAGCAGAGAGGCCATGTTTGGTTGAGGTAGATGTGGAGGTACAGGGTTAAATAATGGCTGCATACAGTTTACGGTAGAGGACGCCCATGTGACTGCTGCCTCCAGCTCACCTGCTGCAAGGCTCTGCTTAAAATGCCACCATGCATGCTGACCGTCCCTGAAAGAGCAGCAGATTAACCCACTACCCAAGAAGGCAGTCCCTCGCAGGCTCTGGGTACCTGTCACTCTATGTAGTGTGGACATCATACGTGGTCCCTGGCAGGTTCTGGGTACCTGTCACTGTAATGTGTGCAGCATACTAACTTAACTGTGTCAACACCAAGGCTTCTAGAGAACAGCAGGCTATTCATGGGGAATTTTTGACCAATGGAACACTTGATGCAGATTTTCAACTGGATGTGTTTGAGGAGGAGGAGGTCAGTAGCCACACTCTGCATGGGTCAAAGGTCAAATGTGAATGGTTATCATGTAGCCCGCCGATATTTTTGTTACAGTAGTTAGCATTAGAAAATCCTAAGGCACTGTAGAAGTACAGTGTCCTTTAGAGAGCCTGGGGACTGCTCAAAGGAGTCCAGAGTCAGTAATATTCCAGAGCTGCCAAGTTGAGGTGCTGGATGGACCCTTGTAGTTCTGCCATTGTCATGGGCATAGCGGGCAAGAGACCAGCAGTTCAAATAAGAGCCCTAACTTCCAAAGCTGAGTTCTGCATCATGGTGTGCTGATCGCAGACGAGGCTGTGTGCGGCCAACACTCAGAAATGTTAGAAACTGCGTACGGATATGTCTCTTCTAAGCCACACGAGGCATCTGGGCTAGTTTAGTGTACAGATCAAAGACCTTTCCGTTGTCCTTCATACTCACCTGCTCTTCGTGCCAAAAGGAGTTCAAGGGGCAGAGAGAAGCCTGGCAGAGAGCCGGAGTTATTTCCTGTCTTTACAGGCTGTGAGTTGATTCCAAACCTTCTCAGGATCGGCCTCACAGGTGGCTTTGGGCCTCATGTCGGCTCAGACTAACCAAAAGGGTCTTCAGGGTGATTGTGACTTGTCGTGCTTGTGTTTGGGGGGAAAAGGCCACTAGAAAGAGGCCTTGAGAGGTGGGGTCCCCACAGGTCCTCCTTCCATCTGCTTCCCCTCTCTCTTCCTACAGGCACATGAGACTTAAGTATGAATACAGGAGCCTCTTTCAAGTCGCTGCTGCCCCCCCACCAGGTCTTCGCCTCATGTCAGAATTACTCGTGCCTTTGTGTGCTTTTCTCATCTCCTGGGCTGTGCCTTTTAGCTCTTTGAGATGTACTGGTATCCCAAGAATCTATTCTCTCTTGGCCACTGTTACACCCTGGTGACTTTCATGTGCCCATATCTTTCCTCCCCATTTCCAGTCACTTCTGGGACCTCTGGGCTTCCTCGCCTGGACCACTATAGGCCCTCACTGGCTCTCCGTCCCTTCTAGCAGCCAACCTCTCTTTTTACCCAGCTGTGGCTCAGGCTGTGTGCTTCCTGGGTCTTCTGAAGCACAGTTTCTGACTCCTTGCTCCCTTAACAAGTTTGCCTGTCTTTGTTAGCCTTGACCCTGAATTATCAGTGAGAAACTGAATGTTTTTTGTTCCAAAGCTTTCTCATTGTTTTCTTTCCAATTGTAGAAAACATCTCCCGCCAGGCACACCCTACTGTTTCTGTGAAAATTATAGCCTGGAAATAACTGCTTAACACAACTGCCAGGCGAGGTGCTCACTGTAGAGAGAAGATGCCAGCTGCTGGCAGAGTTTGCTGACTTTATTTTGGGAACAGAGTTCATCAAGGAAAGGACAGGATTTTCAGGTGCCCCCACCCCAACCCCCACCACGTGTTGGAGATAGCGTGTGAATGTCTCCGAGTGGGCTTCTGTTTTGGGGGTCAAAAGAGAAAGAGCTTGAGGAAGAGTCCGGGCTCCAGCTTCCCCTCTTCCCACTGCAGTCCCTGCCCTGGGCTCGTGTCTGAGGCTTTGTCTTGACAGTATTGTTCCTCGTTCAGCCGGATGAGACCCACTGAAAGATCAGGGTGCCGAAAGACTGTACCTGCCCCTAGCATCTGGACCACTTAGCTCCCCAGGAGGTATTTCATAGTCCACTGAGGAGAATTTCTATATATATATCTAATTGCAGGATTTCTATCTCGACAGACAGGTAGTGATATAAAGCCCCACCCTCAAGAGTCTAGTTACCTAGTCTCAGGAATTTATGTTCCTCTCCCATCAAATCCTGCAGTTAGGCAGCTGATTAGATCAACCGAGTTACATTTTTGGTTTAATGAACGGTAGTTGCTCAGCATTAGCCCAGTATCTTACTATCCAGATTGTGACGTTACCGATACATGATAGTGGCTACCCTGGAGTGCTGTCTGGAAACACAGACTCAGCCCAGACCTACTGAGCAGCGTGTATAAGACCCTGATGGTTTGGATCCGGGCTGCAGTGTGGAGAGTGTTAACTTTGGCAGTATAATTTCCCCCCTCTCACTAGCGTAATTACTTTTGATGCTAGACATTTAATGTTGCCAGTAGTTTGGCATTTCACAGTTTACAAAGCTTTTTCAAAACTAGAAACTGGTGTGGTTCCTTTGAGCCACTGGACTGAGTTTCTGGAAACCCCAGGGGCCCAGCAGACCCCCTCCAGGGCAACCCTCGCTCAGGCCTGGCTTCTAATGGCTGTTTAATTAATAGGTGTCCTAAGGCAGAAGTGCAGAGTCCCTGAATGAGACCATCTACCTTCTGAACATGAAAAAGTTAAGACTCCCGTAGACAAAGAAGGGCTTGGCTCACAGTGGCAGGCTAGTTCTGACTTTGCATATCTCTTAGTGACTAAAGTGATCTTCTTAGGGGTAAGATACCTTCTGTTACTCTGTAGCAGGGAGATCTGTAGGTCTCCTCCTCCCTAATCCTCTTTGGGCTACAGCGAGGTCCTGTATAGCATGGGGCAGAGAGCTGGGGCACAGCCCAGACCTAGCTCCATCCTGCGGCTACAGGCCCACCTTCCCCCACATGACCCTGGGAGTGCTGTGGCCCTGGGGAACCATGCAGCAAGACAGGCTGAACACCTGCTGCTCATCCCCCCCCAGTCCTACCTCCCCAGGACCCAGATTGAAGAAGCAGCTACAGAGGCTGGCAGAAGTGCTGCGAGGCAAGGCTGATCCATAATAGTTTCCGGGTTGTGGGCTTGTCAAGTTGGAGCCATTTCCCCTGGCTCCCCATCCCGCAGGCCTTGGGTCCTGGCCATCCACCTGGAGCTGGTTAGATGTATTCCGAATACAGAGAGATGCATTAGTTTGCCTCCACAGAGGCCACCAGCTGGGCATGATAATCAGGAAGGGCAGGGTGTCTGCATAGGGAAACCTGGACCACAGGAATGCTCCAAGGTTCCCCTGAGACCCCTAAGACGACAGGCAGATGAGACATCTTCCTTTCCATAAATTCCTCAGCTCCTTGCTTGGCCTTGGAAAAGATCTGCTTCTTTGGGGCCTTGGAGGCCGGAAGGGCAACGGTCTCTCCACGCAGACCCTCTGCCATCTCCCACATTCCTGGGCGCTCCTCAGGGCTGCTCTGCCACGGAGCCAGCTCAGAGGCCCTTGTCTGCCAGCTCTGGCTTTCGAGGGTAGCCTGCAGCAGTGAGGCCTGTTTGGTGTAGTTGAGCTCAGGGTCCATCTTTACCCATACCCTGACTTAGATGCTCCAACTGGAAACACAGGCAGGCAAAGGTTGTTAGACACACTGAGTGCTTCCTCTGCTGGGCTTTGTTCTAAACAGTTTCCATGTATGAAGTCATTCCGTCTTCTAGCCCTAGGAGGTAGTGGAGTCCTGCCATGTGTTATTCTTCACAGATGGTGCTAAGGAAGCATGACTACAGGCAATTGCCAGGGGCCACAGTGCTGAAATGGCAAGGCCTTTCCAGTCACCTGCTGGGGTTCCCCAAGGGAAGGCAGTGTGGCCTGTATAGGGTGCAAGAGGAGCCCAGCAGAGAACACATGGCCTACATACTTGACTCAGTGCTCTGGCCTCAGGCCTGGAGTTTTTGGGAAGTGACACAGAGATTGATGCAGACAGATGTACAAGGAGATTTGCACAAGTAGATGCCTGAGTCCGTGACGGAGGGGACCGTCTGCCACCGTGCAGGTAAACATGCCGTGGGCCAGAGAGGAGAGAGCAGAGACTTGAATGGGAGAGTCAGGAAACTCGGAAGGCTGGGAGGCTGTTTTCCAGGGCAGAGATGGGAGTGAGAGCTGAACTGGGCTGGGAAGACTCAGCGGAGGTGCAGCTGGTAGAGCAGACTGCTGAGCGGATGTTCACACTAGTTCCGTGTCCAGGCTGGACTTCCAGCCCAGATGGCACTTCTCTGTGTGAGACACAAGATGTGGCAGGGACACAGTGGGCTACGGAGTGTTTAGGTCCTGGAGGGTGGCCAGCAGCCCCACCCTTTCCTGGGTGCCATGGCTCTCCGGGGGGGGACTCCTGTTGACTCCGATGGCCTTTCCCACCCCCACCCCACCCCCGGCATGACCCATCATTTCATCCCAGGCCCTAAAATGCTTGCTGCTGCTGGGTGGCCTGCTGCCCAGGTAGTGCCAGGAAGCTGTGACTACCGACTACCGGAGGTGACTTCACCGCTCAGGACTCTCCAGAGCCCCAGGGGATGGATGGATGTTTGGGCACCAGCGTGTTGTCATGCACAAGGCATTTGTAAGAAAACAAATTTCTTAAATTACAAATCCATCAGTGCTCTATTATTGCCTCCTGAAAGAAAACATCCAACTTGGATCACCCAGGCCGTTTTCTCCTGGAACTGCTTGTACCTGTTATCAAGGATCTTGTCTAGCACTGCAAAGTAGGAAGGCTCCGCTTGCTCAGGACATGGCTCTCTGAGGCTAATGGGGACTCACAAGCCCTTACTGGGATATCATCTTACTACCGAGGCTGGTGTCTCACAGTGTATTTCCCAGCTTTTACTGGGAACAAGTTGGGTCTTATATAATTTACGCTTTTATCCCTAGCAGTCATTACTGAGACAGTTCTGAGAGTACTTTCTCCAAGGCTTTGGGATAGCCACAGCCTGCTGTCCTTGTTACCTGATGGTATGTTTCTATAGTGCAGAAGAACGCTCACTAGTGATGAAGTGTACCAAGACCTCCTTCCTGCTGTGACAAGCCAAGGCAGTGCAGAGGTTCCTCCATCTTGTATTCTTGCCGAGACCAGTTTAGGTTTAAGTAGAATCTGATCCCCTTAATGGGAAGCCCTGTAGAAAATTACCTAGCTCTCTTCTAGGAGCCTGGAGTCAAGATGCCTCGGCTAACTTACCTTAACTTCTCTGTGATGGTTATTCATGGTTGTCAACTTGACACATCTGAAACTAAAACCCGAAAATGGAGGGCACACCTGGGAGGGCTTTTTGTTTTGTTTTTGTTTTTTGCTTAATTTGAAGTAGGAAGATGCACTTCTACTCCTAGTCTTTGGGTTAGGAGGACACATGCCTTTAATCCAGATCTTTTGAGCTGGAAAAGGCAGGTCTTGAGGTGGGAAGATACACCTTTAATCTGGGCCATACCTTCTACTGGAAGCCGATGTGCAGACATGGAAGAAAGAAGCTTTTACTCTTCACCTGCTTGCTCTCGACTGCTTAACTTGTCTATTCCTTCACTGGCATCAGAGCCTACTTCTTTGGGACTCCAGTGTAAACTGAAGACCAGCTGAGACATTCAGCTTTGTAGGCTGAGCAAGTACTGGATTCTAGGACTTAACTTTCACAACCAGCCATTGTTGGATTTGCTGGACTGTCATTCCAGTAAACTCCCTTTGTGTAGATAGATAGAGAGATTCATTCCATAAGTTCTGTTACTCTGGAGAACCTTGATTAATGCATATGCTTATAAATTAATAATAATAATAATAATCACCCTGCTTGTGTAGAGCCTACCACCTCTCTGCTGCTTAGCTTAGCTTGTTAACCTGCTTGCTTTCACAAAACCTCCCCTTGCAGCTGCCAAACAAGAAGTGCTTTTTGCCTTTAAAAACTCTGTACTCCAAATACTGGCCCTACACTTGGGTCCCAAACACCTAAGTGTTGTCGCAGGAAGCTGGAATAAAAACTTTCAGTTGACTGTAGACAGTGCCTGAGTGGCCTTCTCTGGTGGACTCCTTGTATCACCACTAAGAGACTATGAATCAGACAAACTCCCTGGTAGGCAGACAGAGAGAGAGGGCTTGTGCCAAAAGGAGCTGCGGGCTGCTTTTCGTCCCGCCCGGCTCCTGGCCGCCCTGCTAGCTTTACTGGAAATAATTACACGG
This sequence comes from Ellobius talpinus, assembly GCA_001685095.1. Lineage (NCBI taxonomy): Eukaryota > Metazoa > Chordata > Mammalia > Rodentia > Cricetidae > Ellobius > Ellobius talpinus. Next base: position 30,569 of record LOJH01007717.1, read on the forward strand.
AAACTGTATTCATTTAAAC
>LOJH01007718.1:1927-13729 GCA_001685095.1 Ellobius talpinus
TCTGGAAGAGCAGCCAGTGCTCTTAACCACTGAGCCATCTCTCCAGCCCAATGCACTTCTTTATTGCAGCTCTAGGGAGGCAGAGGCAGGCAGATCTCTGTGAGTTCAAGACTGACCTGGGAACACAGTGGGTTTCAGGCCAGCTGGGGTTGTATAGTGATACTGTCACAAACACACATTCTCCCAAACAAGGTAGTGGCTGATATAAACCCCAAACTATCTCCTGACCTGCAGAAATATGACATGCTATGTGCATGCTCCACCACTGACTGTCCTATTTCTCCTATGGAAGCATAAACATAGATGATCCTACTTGAAGAATGACACATAAAAGCAACCTTGGGCCCCCACACATGCATGTACACAAACACACACATGAACAGGCTGACACAACTTCACACACATGTGCACACACACACAAACAGGCTGACACACCTTCCCACACACATGAACAGGCTGACACGCCTTCACACACATGGCATTTCACAAGTTGCTGGACTGCTGTCTATTTGTCCTTCCTCTCTGAGGCTCCAACTGCATGTGCTTAAGATGTTTGGGCGCTGAGAATTGAGCCCCTGGCCTTGTGCACTAGTTTATTTCTTTTGATGGTGTTTCACAAGCTGTTAGGTTCTTTTTCACACTTGTGTGTGTGTGAACAACTTGTAGGATTCAGTTTTTGTGCTCTACCTTATGGCCATGGGGGAACAAATTCAGATCTTTACCAGCTGAGCCATTTTGCTGACCCTTCTCATACTTTTTCTGGCTGCAGAATTTTCAACTCAATGATTCTCACCTCCATCCTATTATGCCTGAGTACATATTTTATTTTTATTTTTGGTTTTTCGATACAGGTTTCCCAGTAGCTATGAAGTCAATCCTGGAACTCGCTTTGTAGACCAGACTGGCGGGAACTCAGAGATCCAACTCAACTGACAGGGACCCAATTCATTAGCTTGGCTGCGCATAACTTTACCTGTTGGCCTATCTTGCTGGCCCTAATTTTATTTTTAAAATGTATGTACTTAAAACATATTTTGTCTATATGTCTGTCTGTACATCACATGCATGCCTGGTATTTGCATGTTAGGGCTCAGATCCTCTGGAACTGGCTGGGGTTACAGATGATTGTGAGCCACCATGTGGGTGCTGGGAGTCAAATCCAGGTTCTCAGCAAGAGCCAGTTTGTTAACTCCTGAGCCATTTCTCCAGCCCCATAATTAACATATTATTCTTAAACCCACCACACAAAGTGAATGACTGAGGCATAAAAAGTCATTTGCCCATGGTCAAGTCGGGGTGGGTGGAACTTGGCCATCTAGATGGCTTCCATCTCAACAGTTAGGAGGGTAACCTGGGGTGGGGTGGGGGAAGTGTGTACAGCCAATACATCCAGAAAGCATCTCATGTTTCTCTCCAAAATCCTGAGTTTAGCCCTGAGGACAGCTGTCGGATTTATGAGCCCAACAGGCTGCCAGTGCCTGCCTGATGCAGCAAGTTTGTTTTGGTTATTCTTTTGAAATGGGTTCTCACCATGTAGCCCAAGCTGACTTTGAACTCATGATCCTGATGCCTCGGGAGCTGCTGGAAATATAGGACTATACTGCTAACACACAGGGCTTCCACCAAGAGTTTGAAGACAGAGCTTGTGAAGTGACTTGGGAAGGTAAGCTGTTTGCTGCCAATCCTGATGATCTGAGTTAATTCCAGTACTCAAAAAGGGGAAGAGTTGACCCAACACTGCCACTAGAATGGGTGGCTCAGATAAAGGTGTGTCTTCCCACTTGAAATGATTCAATTAGGTAAAGTGCCCCACAAAGATACCCAGTTGCTTGGGTTTTAGTTAATTCCAGATGTACTCAAGTTGACAACTAAGAATAGTCAACTTGACACACAATCCTATCTCATGTCAGGTTTAACTTCCAAATGAAAACAATAACCAAGTCATAATTACACCTAACTATCCTCCCAAACAACTGAAAAAGCATAAATCTTACGGCTTTTTTTGATACAGGGTCTCACTGTGTACTCCCCTGCCCTGGCTGCCCTGGCACTGTGTAGATCAGGCTGACCTCTAACTCAAAGGATCACCTATCTACACAGACAGGTGCTGGGATTGAAGGTGTGTGCCACCATGCCCAGCTACATTATAAATTCTATTTGTCTGATCTCAGAATGAGCACTGAGGCATGTGTGTCTACATACTTAACAATCAGAAAAATGCATAAAAAGTATCTTTAAAAAGTAGACAGCTAAATCTGAGCATACAGGTGATAGTTTTTGCTTTATTATTTTTGGTTTCTTTGAAGACAAGGTCTAAGTAATTGATCTGGAACTCATGATTCTGTTTCCACTTTCCGGGTTCTGGGAGTAAAGGCACACACCATCATGTCTAGTCCTGTGGGTGCACACATTCTGGGCAGATGACCCCCTCATTCCTGCTTCCATGCCTCCCATCATCAGATCTTCTGTCCCAAGAGAGTTGTGCACCTTCCAGAGGTTCTAGAAGCCACCACTTTACTGAAAACCTTTCTAGAAACTTAAGGATATCCACTTCTATAATGTACTTGTAATCTGGAGGTATGTACACAGAATTTGAAAGATTAGTGATATTTCTTGCCTGGGGCTGCAGTGTCAGATTCTCCAGACGGCCTCTTGAGTGACTACTCAGTTATCTAGAGGCACAAGCTAGAAAGTTCAAGAGTATCTCTGCTCCCCCTTGCGGCCAAAGCTTTACATTGCATCTGGAAAAGTGTCATTTGCCTTTCACACAGCAGCCCAGCAATGTGGCTGTGCTCGAAAAGGGATCTGCTCCAACAGGGTCCCACTGCACCAGGCATGAGTATGAGGGACAGGTGGAATTGTGTGTTTTGTACTCAGGATCACCTGCTTGACCTCACCATTACCACCGAGAGCGGCCACCACACAGCTGAGATCCTCAACACACAGGCAGAAATAAATGTAAGCCATCTGCACGTCCTGCCTGTGCAGTCAACTGCTGTATTATCAGGAAGATGCTGAAAAAGGAACGAAGGTGGCAGCACCAGGACAGAAAGGACCTCTGAAGTATGAGAATGAGATCCTTCAGGTTTGGGGAAAGAGGGAGACTAGCCAACCACAAATTTCTATGTGGACAGAGTTATGACTTTATTATCATTCCCCACAAACACCAAGGGAATCTACAAACTAGAGACAACAAGCTGTCCCACCCCCAAGAAGACCAAACCAACTCAACCCTCCCACCGGAGGACCTGGGTGCCCAAGATGAGGGACAGTCACCTCTAACTCTGGAACACAACTTTATAATATTTTGAGACAGGTTCTTAGTACACTTTGTAGACCAGCTTGGCCTTGAAACTTACAGCAATCCTTCTGGCCCTGCAACCCATTTTATAGGATTACAGGCTTACATCATGCCGCTGGCACCAAATCTGCCTTTTTAGAAATAAAAATTTGGGCTGAGAGATGGCTCAGCTATTAGGTTAGGTTCACAGGCTCACAACCAAAAGATAAGAAATGAACAGTTCCACTAAGGCTTATCTAGTAAGAAAGCTGGGTGACAAGAAAGGCTCCCTTTCCAAAGCCCAGGCTACACCCTTATGAAGGCTCAGTAACCGAGGGCTGTTCTCACTCCTTCAGGCTTTGGCAGAAGAGCACTTGCACTGAGTTTCAAAAGCTCTGGGCCTCATACCCCTGCTGAAGGCCTTCTCCTTTCTGTTGACCTACAGAAGGGACTAAGTCCAGAAGGTTCTAAGAAGCTCCGACAACACGAAGCATGCTGCTCTTTGATGGTGATGCTACGGAGCTGGCAGGTCCCTGACAGCTGCTAGGATGGAAGCAGGACACAGTCCGGCCTACTTGTTCTAGGAAAATCTTTGTCATCCAGAAATGCCTTCTTGGGAAGACAGCAGGTGGCAGGTGGGCTTGGAGCACACACACCGCTGGCTCACTTGGGACCCAGACACTCCACAACTCCACTCCCCTTCATGCCATCAAAAAAGAAGAAGTTGTTGTGAGGAGGGTCCCGTTGAGACAGGGCCTGAGGAGAGACAAGAAGGCTCAACTTCAGTGTTAAGAGACACACCAGAACAACAACAACAACAACAACGACAACAACAACAACAAATTGACAGGCCTTCTAAAAGTGGACTGGGTAAAATTAAATAAAAATTACAAAATAAGGACCAAGAGGACTCTGGGTAAAAGCTTCCGCTAAGCCTGATACCCTAAGTTCAACCCCTGGAACCCCCATGCGAGAGAGAACCAACTCCTGGAAGTTGTCCTGTGACTGCCATATGTGTCTTCACGCACCATTAAAAAAGAAAAAAAGTGCTTCAATAGCCATGGCACAGGCCTCAAACCTTAGCACTCAGATCTGTGAGTTCAAGGCCAGCTAGGTCTACATAGTACAGTCGGACACAGTGAAACCCTGCCCTAAACAAACCAAACCAAACCAAATATAAGCTTTTTAAAGCAGTGTTCCTCAACTGTGGCCTGGCCCCCTTTGTTCCAGGAGTCACTGGCATGTCTGGAAACACTTCTGACTGCCACCCCTTTCTTGGCCCCTCCTCAGGGTACATTCTCAGTAACAAACAGGAGCTGTTGCTACCAAGGGCATGTGGGAGGGGGGGAAGCACTATCTGAGGATGCCATAAACAGAACACTGAACCCAAGGTAGAGGTGACCCACATGTCTAGGCTGGTCTTGTCTCCTGTGCTCCCTGGGTAGGTCAGTGGTTCAGCCTCCTGAGCAGGTGGAATTGCAGATGCTGGTGCTGACTTGACTCATTCTAACACTGGGTTTGCTGTGGCTGCTGCTTTTACTACTGTCTCTACCAGATATGACTGAAGGCTAAAGTCTGCCAGGACAGTGATGGACGGAAGGAAGGCAGGAAGGGAGAAAGGAAAGAAGGGAAGGAGGGAGGGAGGAAGGGAAAGCTGATCTGCAGGACTTTCACACTTGCCCTCTAACTCCTCCTATGTACTTTTTATAGGTGTTCAGAGGGCCTCAGATGCAGGCCCTCCTGCCAGCTGGCCAAAGTGTTGTAAGCAGAGGGAGTGGAGGGGATGAAGGGACAGGGCACAGGGTGAACATGGGGCAAAAGGTAAAGTGCTTCCCTAGCAAGATGGGGTACAAGATTCCAAACACACCCAGCAACCAAGAATGTGGAGTGCACTGACTGTCTGGGGTAAATAGAAACAAGATGCTGAGCAACAGCTGTGCCAGCAGGCAGGAAGGAGGGGGCAGCACTAAGACAGGGGTGCGCAGAAGCCATCATCAACAATGGCTCCAGGCCACCTCCCCCAACCTCTACTCTCTACTCAACAGGACAAACAGTGCCAAGCTAGTCTCTGGACAGGTGTTAGGGCGCCATCTGCAGGATAACATCTGAAGAGATGCTGAGCTCCCCTGCTTCTAGGGCTGTCTAGAGTGTAGAAGCAGGTTGAGACTTGTGCAAGAGAGCCAGTCAGTGGGAATGAAAAAGCTTACATCCTCCTTGATCTGAACTTTACTGGCAGAGATGTGGGCAAGTCAGCCAGCCAGGCATACCTCTGTGCACAGCAGATAAAGATGAGCAGCTACCAGAGACTGCCATGGTAGCTCATGCCTGCAATTCCAGCACTCAAGAGGCTGAGGCACAAGAACTGCTAGTTCAAGGTTAACCTGAGTTATAGATTGAGACCCTGTCTGAAAACCAAAACAAACAAACAAACCCCAAACCAATAGTTTCTAGGGACTGACACAGAGGTCTTGGGACTGATAAGCACACACTTTATACCACTGAGCCCCCAAAAAGACGAATTTAACAAAGTTCGGCAAATATTGAAGTCTCCAAAGGAAATAAAATCCACTTCAAAGTTTGCCAATGTTTCAGCAACCCAAACATTCCAGAAAGGCTACATTAGTTCTGAGACCTAGTCCTCCTTTGTAAGGTATTAACTGCCCATAACAGGAAGTCACAGGTAGAGCCTCATGTAGGTGCTGGCAGAGTATATGCCCCACAGACACTGAACTAAACCTTTGCTACAGATACCCACAGCATTTGGAATAAACAGGGGGTGCCCAGACACCACTGTGATGGATGCAGGTTAAGAGCTCGGGTGCTGGGAGTCTTTTCTGTTTTCCTCTTAGACTGGGATCTAGATCTAACCACACAGCTGATAGAGCAGACAAAGTGGCAACAATAGAAAGCATCTGAGGCCACTAGCTGGCTGGCCCGTGGATGAGTTGTGTAGAAAGCCAGGGTATGCATCAAGGCTGAGGGCGAGAGTTCAGGCAGGTCTGAGGCAGCCCTTGGCTCTGTTAGTGTGTAGTCAGGGTGCTGGGGTCAGCGGAGGGCTCCATAATGATTTTACCTTCACAATTTCCTGTGCCAAGATTCCTCCAACCACAGCACATACTGGAGCCATCTCAGAGAAGCAGTACCTAGAAGACAGACAAGTAAAACACAGCACCAGGGCAAGGGGTAGGGGTTGTCAGTCCGGGGCTGTCCTGGATAAAAGCCCTAGCCAGAGATAAGTGCTAGAACTGGAATCCAGGAGTGAAAATTAAATCTGACCCCAGGGGCTCCTAAAAGGGTGGGAAAGACCTTTACTTTGGGAATCAAGAATTCCTTCACATGATTTTTTTTAAGTTCAAGGAAAGACTATATCTGTGCTTCCTAAAATAAGGCCCCTACAAATACCAGATGTGTGAATGCCCCTGCACATTCTCGCAATTCTCTCAGCACATGGGCTGTGTATTCTTCTGCATGCTATTCCCAGAAGCATGGGCAAGCAGGCTGTGTTAACATGCCAGAAGATGGGAAACACAGGGTATAGCATGAAACCAGTATGACCCTCCTAGAAAGCAACTTGGGCACTCAGAGGACAGATCTCAGAGAAGACTGTCAGCTAACCCCCCAAATTAGCATTCTGGTGTCCAAAACACCTTTAGTCATAGGCTCCCAAAGGATGCTGCCCAGCTAGTTGCCAGACCACAACAGAGGGGTCAGTTAAAGGAGCAAACTGAGGTAGCAAACCCTGACCCTTTTACACAGATAAACATGCCTTCTAGACATCTTTAAAGGAATACCACTAACATACATATAATGTAAACTCAACTACCAACAACCATTTTGTGATCTGTTAAGGCATTTTGTTGTTGCTTTTGGTTTTCCGAGACAGGGTTTTTCTGCAGTTTTGGAGCCTGTCCTGCAACTAGCTCTTGTAGACAATGTTGGCCTCAAACTCACAGAGATCCACCTGTCTGTCTACTGAGTGCTGGGATTAAAGGCGTGCGCCACCGCCGCTCAGCCAATCAGTGCTCTTAACCATTGAGCCATCTCTTCGTCCCCCCTTTTTAGTGTTTTGAGATGACAAAGTGTACTAAATTGTCCAGGGTGGTCTCAAACTTGTCATCTTCCTGCCTTTGTCTTCTGAGCAACTGACATCAGAAGACATGCTACCACACTCAGCCCGTTACAAACAAACAAAAACCACTCACACATCTACATTCTGCATGTTAACACTTCACAGTATTTTGCTTTTTTCCTTCTTCAAAAGATACTGTTTTTGGCTGAGTTTGGTGGTGCATGTCTTTAGTCCTAGCAATGGGAGGCAGAGGCAAGTGGATCTCTGAGTTCTAGAACAGTCAGGTCTACATAAATTACTATCAATTTACTTACTCCCATTTTTATTTAATAATGTGGCATGCCACAGCATTGAGTGGAGGTCAGGGGACAACTTGAGGCCATAGGGACTGACTCAGGTTGACATGACTGGTGGCAAGTGCTCTACCCCCTGAGATGGCTAACTTTGTCATGCATACTTTACTATAAATTTGTTTTGAGACAGGATCTCATATATAACTCAGGCTAGCTTCAAATACACCACATAGTGGAAGATGGCTCTGAACTCCTGATCCTTTTGCCTCTGCCCACTAGAGTGCTAATTATTATTATCATTATCATTATTATTATTATTTTCTTCTGGTTTTTTGAGACAGGGTTTTTCTGTTTAACATTCCTGGCTGTCCTGTAACTTGCTCTGTAGGCTAGGCTGGCCTTAAACTCACAGCAATTTGCCTGCCTCTGCTTCCCAAGAACTGGGATTAAAGGTGTGAGCTACCACTGCCCGGCCAGAGTACTAATTTAAAAAAACAAAAAACAATGTTATTTTATACATAAAGTTATGAATGCTTGTTTATGAAATGCTGACACTATAACCACATCCTAATAAACTAAGTGAAAGTTAATAGTAAAACATCCAGGCAGCACAATACCACCTTGATGTACAGGTAACATAGATCTGTTTAGTACCATAAGTAGGTCGTATTATGGGCTGGAGAGATGGCTCAGCATTTAAGAGCCTTGACTGCTCTTCCAGAGGACCCACCCACATGGCAGCTCACAACTGTCTGTAAATCCAGTTCTAGGGAATCTGACACCTTCACACCAATGTACATAAAATAAAGTTAAATCAATCATAAAAAAATTCTTTAAAAAATAGGTTGTATTGCGGTATACTGCAAAGGGGCAGTCAAAGAATATCCACCATAATATTTAAACAATAGAAGAAAAATCTGTGAGGCCAGACCCAGAGATGTTAGCAGCAGCTGAAATGGGTCATCTTTTCTCATCAGAAAAGCAGTAAGTCTCTTTGAGGAGACAGCACTCAAAACAAGACGGTGAATGGCACAGACCAGATGAAGGACAGAGACACAAGCATAGCTGTCTCTGCTCAGCAGTATCAAGCAATTTGCAAGGGGTAGTTCAGTTGAGAGCGGGAGATCCATTTTTTTATTCACAGCCCTATCCTATCCCCCAGGCCGCCAGCAGACAGGCTTCAAGAGGCCTCTGAACATCTCTTACTTAGAAGGCAATAGAAGCAGCTGAACACACAGAACCTAGACAGGGAATGTGGTTTCCACAGGGGGTAGACGGAGAAGAGAAGAACCAGCCAATAGCTCATTAGAGGTCATGTATGGCCTGCCCATTCTGGGAAGTAGAGCTTTTAATTCCATTGCCTGGTGAGCAGCCAGTTCAACATCCTAAATGCTCAAATTAGTCAACTGGCTGTATGCTTACGGTCCAGCATCAAACTTGCCACTGACTGTGTGGGTCAGGCACTTCTCCAACTGTTTGTTAGAGAAGCTTGGTGGAATTGAGTATTCCCCAGGTTGTGAAGTACAAAGTAAGCAACACCTCACCTGCTCCTCATGTTCTGGTCCTTCCCAGAGCAGAAGCAGAGTATCAAGCTTGTGGTGCTGCCAGCCCTGTTCTTACAGTCTCACTCTTGCAGAAGTACCTCAAAGACTGCTTCCTAGCTTTGGAGGACAGCCTTTTAGCCCATGGTTATGTAAGGAGTTAAAGACTCCCTACATAGGTGATGCTGGCTAGGATGGGTATAAGAAGCCCAGGAAAAGAGGAGGCACTAGGAAGAAGGAACCTTCTGACAACTGTATTGCTGGGAAGAACCTGAAAGGAGTATGGGCTACCATGGTGAGATATGGGGTGACATCAAAACTATTACTGACACAGACCTTGGGCAGAGCCATGCACTGTGGCACACACCTGTCATCTAAGCACTCACAAAGTCACAACTCAAAAGAGGGTAACAAGCTGGGTGGCGGTGGCGCACACCTTTAATCACAGCACTGAAGAGGTAGAGGCAGGCGGATCTCTGGGAGTTTGAGGCCAGTCTGGCCTACCAAATGAGTTCCAGGACAGGCGCCAAAGCTATACAGAGAAACCCTGTCTTGAAAAACCAAAAGAGGGTAACAATGACAACAAAATATGAGGCATGTGACTGTATTTCTATAGATCATTTCTTCACTTAAATAATGGGAAAATAATCTACAATCAAGAGACAAACATGTTGAGCAGAAGAAAAACCTCTGTGCATGGAGGTCCTGACTGTACTTCTCTGAGCTTCCATCCCCTCACCTACAAACTGCATTGCTTTGAGGATTAAGGCAGATTATGAGCTCATTGAGCAACTGCCCTGTTGTCAAGAGCTGTTCGGAAACCGCAGCAAATAAACTGTGCTCACAATTCCTAGGGCTATAGCTTGGAGGCTCAGGAGTTGGAGGGGGGACAACAGCTCAAGTATGCAGAAGACAGCAGAGCTACCCGGAAGGAACTTGTCTACAACATCTCAAACCTGGCTGTGTAAGAGCAGGAGACTGCCAGGGCTAGAGCATCCCATCGCAGAGCCTGGGTACTAGATCTGAGGTTTCTGCTGATACACTACTACTGCTGGATGATAAATAACCACCACAATATCTACCAAGTGACCAAACACACCTTTAGACCCAGCAACTCCCTCCTTATTCATCCAGGGGATGAATCTGGACAGTATATGACTCAAGGAGACACATTACAGCATTACATAGCTAAGGCTGAACACAAGGCCAGCAAGCAGGGGGACTGCAAAAAGCTAAGTGCTCCACATGCTGGGATCTCCCACGCTGTGACAGGTGAGGAAATGATGCACCAACCAATGTCTCACACAGGACATAGGTGAGACAGAAAGGCACAGAACACGTTAACAAACCACATGGCACTCAAATTTCAAACCACATGAAAACCAAACCTACAAGTCTTCACTTCTCTTGTAGTGTTGGTTATAACACTGGCAGGTGGTTTATGCAGCTGGCAAATGTGGCACAGGAGTCCCCTTTGAGGCTTTGGGTCTCCATAAAGACAAACACCAAAACCAGATGGCTGTCTGTTCTGATACCAACCTGACAAAGTCATCGGGAAGCAAGTCAGGACTGACACCCAGCGAGTCAAGCACATCATTTCGTATCTGCAGCAGCAGCTCTGCATCCTCACTGTAGCTATCAGAACTGGGATCTCTCCCTTTATCTGTGCGGAATTTCAGCAGCACTGGGGAAGGAAAAGGGGGAAAGGAAGGTTAGAGAGCTAATCTTATAATGAATGCTCTGATCTCACTCCAAAACCTCAAACAGAAGGAAAACCCCAAATGTCTTTTCTTCTTGTATTCACCTATAGGAAATAATAATCAAAATATGGGCCAAATGAAAGGTAATACACGTTTCATCCACCAAACAAATGAGTCAGAAAGGCAACTACAGCATTACAACAACTAAATTTTCTGTGACAAGTGCTTGGAAAGTAAAATGGGATCTGACCCAGGTCAAAGTCAGGTTAAGGTTTTCCTGAGGAGGAAATAAGTAAATGTGCGTGGGCAGAAGAGACCAGCAGAGGCCCTGTTACGACCTGGAGGAGAGGTCAGGGTGGGAGGCCTGCATTCTAGGCATCAGTTCAAAGGGCTGCTTCAGCCAGAAAGAATAGCCAAATACTCACTCCGCAGAGAGGCAGGTTACCGCAAACAAACCTCCCTTTATACAAGAACATATCAACCTCCAGGAACCAAGGAAGCAGGGTAAAGGTCCCAACCATGTCTTGGCACCAGGTTTATGTAAAAGGCTAGAACTTAGTCCAAATGAAACAACGACACAAGCACTTTTTGCTGCTGCTGTACCTGGTCCCATTATCACCTGCGCACTTCTTCAAGGGACAGTGTGATCACAGGGAGTCATAGTTTGCTCCAAACCCCACAGAATATGTCAGAGTGGATGTAGAAACATGTGAATTTGCTTCTTAGACTCAGTCCCGGGTGCTCTAGGTAGCACTTACAGGTACTTTACTATTTGCTAAGGTTAAGTCTTAGCCTTTGTACACCGAGGAAGAAATTGGTGAATTAGCACCGCAGGGTCAGAGGCTCTTCCATAAGATTAAAGAGACTAGGGGGCTGGAGAGATGGCTCAGAGGTTAAGAGCACTGCCTGCTCTTCCAAA
>LOJH01007719.1:0-30586 GCA_001685095.1 Ellobius talpinus
TTATTAACCAATGAAAGTAACACATAGACAGATGACCCTCCTCCATCAATGGTGCATACAGGCAAAACGTCCATACACATGCAATAAATGAACCTAATTTTTTTTAAAAAAATCTAGCATGTATCTTCTTTCTTTCATAATTATGTAGAATATTCATTCCTACTGTAGATCTGCAATCTCAGTGCCCAGATTTTTCTCCGTTATTGAAACCTCTCCCTTTTTACTTAAAGGCAACCCTTCATGCTTTCACTTCAGCTTATCTGCATTGCCAGCCTCACTGTCCTCCTGCCCTGGAGCCATCATTAAGTTAAATAACACAGTCACTGCTATTCACTGAGGCAGCCTGACACCTGATAGGGCCACCAGGTGGCTGGCAGAGGAGTAGCATCCATGGTGTGGATACACTGAACAAGGAATAGTGCACGTCTTGCGCAGGGCAGAGCGGCACAGTTCAGGATTTCATCACACAGCTCAGAGTGGTTTTACATTCCTTTTCAAGAGCTGACCACAAGAACATGTTTGTATGCGTGCATGTGTGTATGTACACCTGCATGTACATGTGCATGGCTTGTGTTCTTGTCTTGTTTCTGTGGAATCTCCCTTTAGCACTGTTAATAGTTCAGTGACACTGCCTTGACCATGATTTTCTGTGAGTTCAAAGGCTCTGTTATGTGACTCTACCGTAGCTGTGAAAGGCTGTGGGGGATGCATCTGCTTGGTTCAGCCTCAGGATTGCAGGGAGAACCTTAGAAAACAGCTGCAAGAAAAGACGGAGGAATGGGTGGGCTGCAGTTAGGACTCGAAGGTCCTCGTCATGGTCTTCCTCTCATGAGTTCTGCTATGGACCATTAGAACATAGGGTTTCTCTGCTTAGGAGGGAGAAAGAAAACAGGGATAAAAATAAAAAAGAACCTCCAGGGGCCAGTGAAGTGGCTCAACAGGTAAAGGAGTTTGCCTTGAGATTTCACAGACTGAGTTCAATCCCCAGAACCCACCACATGGTGGAAGGTGATATCCAACTCCCAAAAGTTGTTGTCTGACCTCCACATGCATGCCATGGCAAATGTGTGTCCCTATGTAATTAATCAAGAAAATATTTTACAATGACTTTAAAAAAAAGAAAACTTCAGGAGAGCCAGATTGGGCTCCACCAAAAGTTCTAGACCTAGCAGAACTACATGGTTTTGTTGTCTCTCAACAACCAAAACGAGTTTGGAAGACCTAATCTGGCCATCCTCTTCCTCCTGGTTGTGAGGGTTTCCCAGGGTTTTGCTTTTGATGCTGCTGCTGTATGACACAGGCTGGCATCTTTGTCCACATTCTCTGTGTGGCTTTATGGGGTTGTTCCTTTTGAAAAGAATTCCCTAGAGGACAGAACATTTGTTGAAAGGGTCTGACATCTGTCTGATGTCTTTGGTGTCACTCACCAAGATGATATGCAGTGATCCCAGACAGGACTTGACTGGCGTGAACTTTTCCAACATCAAGTTTGTCATTAAAAAGCAAGAGGGCCTCAAGTGTACTTACAGCCCCCGGGATCCAACCTGGGGGTGATACAGCAATCCTGACTGGGAAAGCAGTCCCTGATTTGACTCTGTCCTTCCATGACAGTGCCATGTCAGTGGTCCAGCCCCAACCAGGAGCCAGTCACTGTAGGTCAGAGTCAGTGGGCAAACTGAATCTTCTGGAAGACAGGCCCGCTGCTTGGTGTCACACTGAGCCACTGTTAGCCATTAGGAGATGCTGTCTATGGAGCAGCCATGATAAGGAACATTGCTAATGATGTTGAAGGGCTGTCTGAATCATTTCCTTCCTTGGTGGCATCTCAAAGCTTCTAAAGCAGATTTTTTTTTGATCTGGGGAAGAAAAATGACACCCTGATAATGAGCCTAATTCAGGGGACATAGACATGTGCAACTCTGGATTCTCCCTTAACTATCCCTGTAATGAAGACCCGTGAAGCCAGTAGAGCTGCACAGGCAAGCAAAGAGCCTGGTGGCCCTGCCCTTTATGAGACAGACAGGGTTGGCACGCCCTGATTGCCTCCGTGCCAGGTACTTTCTCATAAGTTATAATAAAAAATACCAGTCATTCCTGGGTACCTGCAGTGTTCCAGGAGCTCTGTCTACCCTCACTATCTTTGGAAGTCTTTACAGTGTGTTATGTCTACCTGGGAACTGTCATCTTTGTTTGAGGAGATGATTAGCTTAAGGCTCAGTGACCAGAGTGGCCCCTGCCCAAGGCCATCATCAGTAAACAGGAAGCAAGGAAACAGTCACATTCAAGTTCTAGTCTGACTTGTAAGTCAGTCTTTATCCCATCTACTGAGAAAGCAACAATCAGAAGAGCCTGGCCTTCAGCAGTGTGGATGAACTGTTATGGGCAAAGGGCTTAGCACCCGTAGAAGACACTTGGGTTTGCTTGGACACATGGACTATACCCACCTATCAGGCATGAGCAGCCAAGCTGTCTGTGTGGTTCCCATGCCTTCTTTTAGGGAGGTTGGCCCTAAATGGAGGAAGAGAACCAGGAGACACTCCTACTTGGTGTCTCTTGATTCTAGAGAAGTTTGTGAGCAGCCTCGGACAGGTGAAGTGCTAACAATCCAGTATTCCCTGTCAGGTGGGGAGGGAGTGGGTACAGATGAGAGAAGGGGATGGACAGAGAAAGCCAATCTGAGCTCCAGGCTCATTCTTAGCTGAAGTCCTCGTGGGGAACCTCGAGTGAGAGTGGAGATACCGTGTTGAAAATCTACCAATGATAGTGTCCAAGAAGGAACCCATGGGGCAGGGCCATAAATGAGAGGGTTGGGAGTGGGAAGAACAGGTGGCGGCTAAGGGAGTTCCCTGGTGCTTAGGGTGCAGCAAGGGGCACTGAAGGGGGTACTGCTGTAATCTTAACAGATGCCTATTTTGCCTAGAATCTGAAGAAAGACTTTTCTAATTGCATTTCAGCTGTTCATGCCAAGAGCCTGGTTGCCATCCTCCACCTGCTGGTCGCACTGTCTCAGTATTTCCGTGCACCAATCCGACTCCCAGACCATGTTTCCATTCAAGTGGTTGTGGTCCAGGTAAGAGGAACACTGCTCTGCATGCATGCGCCTGAAGTCACAGACTGGGTTCTGCAGCAGTCAACACGTGTTGAGTAGATCCTTAGAAGGACGGCTGCTGAAAGCTAAAGAGACTTGGTTGTGCTGTGTACTGGAAGGCAGCCAGCACCTGTGGCCTTATGCCTGCTAAGCATGCAAAGAATAAGAATGTATGCATGTGTGCAATGCAGCTTTGTGTGGGTGTGTGTCTATCTCTGTACAACACACAACTGAAGGTATATAGTGCATATATTTGTATGAAGGTGTATAATATATATGTTTATGAGATATGCAGACTTGAACAGGAAGAGAGGTATTGTATGTGCCATGAACATTCCCTCCAAGCTTTGGAAAATCATATTTTTGGTAAAGTGTTGTGCATGTATTGTGTGTGAAGGAGTGTGTATTCAATAGTGTGTGTGTGTGTAGTGTGTGTTCAAGCTTGTGTGTATGTGCATGAAGGGTGTGTGTTCAAATGTGTGTACATGTAAGGAATGTGTCTTCAAGTATATATGTGTTCAAGGATGTGTGGGTGAGAGTGTGTGTGTGTGTGTTCAGTTGTGTGTGCAGGAATATACATGTGTGTGTGAAAGGGAGTGTGTGTGTGTTTAAGCCTAGGGGATGACAGTATGTGTATATGCTGCGGGAGCTCCTATATGTGAGTTTGTGTGTAGGGAGGGAGTATTGTATATTCAAGGATATGTGAGTGTGTGTACACACACCCCCATGCATGTTCATGCCCCTTGCTGCTGCTTCTCAGTCCCCAGGCAAAGCCCAGCTGGGACCTCAAGCCATCTATATCTCATCCAGACTGCTGGGTGGGGGTTTCCATTCGCATATGGTCGTGTAATTTTCACAGTGAGGGTGCAATCTCTCTCCCCATGGCTAGCTCACTCTGTTCCTAACCCCATTAAATACGCAAATGCAATTTTATTTTCCAACTTCATGCCCACTTAGCAAAAGGTCATCATTGTGTTTGCTTATCTCTGAGTTGGTTTTTTGTTTTGTTTTGTTTCCAAATAAGTATGCAGCGAGAAGGGTGTGCCCTGCATGCACACAGCCATCCAGGGTTCTGCAGCAGACAACAAGAGGCGGCTCTGCCATCAGTCAGTAAGAGAGAGCTTTTGGGTTGGTTGACTACGCCAGATCAAGTCAGGCCTGTTCACAGGACAAAAGGGCTTTGAGCTGAGCTTTCAGGTCAGATGGTAACTGGAGGGGAGCATTCGACAATTGTGCTCCTAAGCAACAGATCACTCCTGCCCTAATGAGAAAGTCTTTCTTCCACACCTCCTGGCACTCAACTCTGCAAAGCATCATAAAGATATAATAGGAAAGGGTGCATCAGCGCTGCCTTCAAGGAGCCCAGACGACACAGAGGGGGCAGAGGACTATCCTTGACAGGATCGAGCTGTGTAGTTCAGACCCTTAAGTGTGGCTGATAGACAGGTACTCAGAATCCTTGTTATTGAGCTCTTAGCCTTTATTGCCTTTGTGCCCAGCATTTTGTGGCCAGCCCAGAGCATCCTGGAACAACTGTCCTCCTGAGGAACCCAGACCATCTCTGTTTGTTATCCTTACTAGCCCATCACACACAAGTTCATCCTGTGTTTTGAAATGCTCCTATGGGGAAGGGAGGATGGATGAAGGGTGATGGAGCACAGAGGATTTTGAAGTCAGTTAAACTGCTTTGGGGTGTGCAGCCCAAAGCCATAGAAGGCACAACCCCAAGAGCAGACCCCAATGATAACCTCGGGGTGACCAGCAGCTCAGTGCAGTCAGCTCAGTTACAAAAGATGTACCCCTCTGCCACGGTGCCAATGGGGACGAGGCTATATCGGGGGTGCTAGGGATGGGGAAACAAGGGAAGATTCCTAGCCCCTCTTCTCAGCTTTACTCTGAAACTAAGACACCCTAACAACGCTAAGAAACAAACAAAACAAAAACCTGACCTCTGCAGTGAATGATTTCTTTGGTGATTAGCTAGCACAGGCACTGGGAAGCCCTGAACTATCTTACATACAGTCATTAACTTCACAAATGGCTCTTCCGTGGCTCGTAGAGAAGGAGATTTCTAGGTAAGCTGACCTTCCACATCTTCAGTGAGCACCGTGCCTTCTACTTGTTTGTATGGTTATTGAATGCCGTCTTTCTGACCAGGAGAGATGAACAGTTCTCCAATAGAAATAACAAATCTTACCTGTTATTTCACTACAGACAAAAGGGAAAAGAAAGATGTGAGCCACAGTCCGTGGAAGACTGCTATTTTGAAACAGTGGTCCCTGCAAGCTCACATCTCAGACCTTATTTTGAGTTTAATTATCAGCCATCAGAGGCAGTTGTTGGTTTAATTTCTGCGGCAGGGACTTTTGTTAGGGGGACGGTGTGGGAAAAGGGTTATGGGGTGTGTTGTGTGTGTGTGTGTGTTAGGGTTTGCAGGGTGATTAGCCTTATCAAGAGAACAATCTTAGAAACAGGACTCAGAACTGGCAAGAAATACCTGGTGCATAACTGTACCAGCACCTGGGAGGCTGAGGCAGGAGGATGGCTGCAAGTTTGAGACTAGTCTAGACTATGTAGTAAATTCCAGGTTAGCCTAGGCTACACAGTGAGGCTTAATCCTCCAGCCTCAGCCTCCAGTGTCCTGGCTGGGATTAGATGTGCATGCTACCACACCCTGGCTCAGAGGCCCCTTCTTAGCATTAATTTGGGCTTTGGGACAGTGACTTTGCTCTGCCAGCCTTTTATGGTGCCCAGACTGCCCTGCAATGGTCTAGTGCTGGCTGCAGAGGGAACTGGTAGAGTGAATCTGCTGGTGTTCATCAGAAGGCCCTAGGGAACCCTTGTGCTCCTTCACTGGACCCACCTCAACTCTCCAGTCACCCTCTGGGGGAGTTGCCCAGGAACCAGCGGCAGCTATCTCCCGCTAGAATGACCTCTCCCCAATGCTCCCTCTTCTTGGAATGTATCTCTGACCACCAACTGGAAGTCCACATAGTACTGAAGGCCAGCCTGGGTTTTATGAGTTCCTTCCTGTCTTCAGAAAGAACAGAGGGAGAAGAGGAGAAGGGGGAAGAAATGGCTGCATAAGGCTCAAAGTGGTTGCTTTTCCCAGAGTGAGCCACGTATCTAAGTAACGTGTGTGCTGCTCACCCACAGTCCCCATGCCAGGACCAAGTGGAGCCTGCTGGAGCTAGAGGGACCTGGGAAGGGCACCCTTCAGCTCAGCGCAGCTGTACCAGTGAGTCACCCCATAGACTAGTGCTGCTCTCGACCTTGGTGCAGTGGGCAGCAGTCAATGCAGAGACGCATGACTGAATAGCTGATTAAGTGCTCAGCCCTAGATGAGACACCCACACCAATCCCCTCAAGACTCAGGGACTGTCACCAAGGAGCAGGTACAAAGAACCCAAGGGCCAGAGGGTGAGGTTGAGAGCTGTGAAATGCTGCCTTCTAGATGTGACCTAGGTAGGTTTCCCATGTTCCCACGGATGGCCCCACACCATGTGTGTGTGGGCAATAGTAATGGGCTCAGTGGGATGTGCATACAGACATGAAGGTGGGAGTGGGAGGCATTGAGAGGGTCCAGGAGGAGTGAGAAAGGGTAGATAGGATCAAGATATGTTGCATACATGTGTGCAAATATCAAGAATAAGTTAAACATATTCAGAATATTAAAGGGGCTTCATGGTTATTGGGTAAAGAGCAAAACAAAGCAAAAGTCCTCTTTGCCTCTGTCTGAATTATCCAAGCTGCCCTGCACACCTCCATCCAGCCCCACAGCTCTGCTGTGCACAGTTGTCTCCCTGAGGGGCCCCAGCTGGAGGCGGACACACCCAGCCGTCATTTCCATTGGGTTTGCTGTGCCTCCCTGAGGCACACAGCTGGCTTCCAGCAGAAATCTTCTATAAAGAAAGGCAGGCTTCACCGTCCAGGAATCCGCCTACTTGTTTGTACTAAACATCAATTGCACTTGGTTGTGATGGCGCAGCCAGGTGTCCTCTGGTCACTGAATTTCCCCTTCCCGAACCTTCTCATCCCTTGACATCTGGTGAAACGCCAATAAACTTCTCCACGTCAGGAATACCAACCAGTGTTTCTGTGTTGCTAAAGCCTGTTTTGTTCTCTTGTCTTCTCCATTTCAGAAACGAGAAGGGATCCTCCAGTCTCGACAAATCCAAGAGGAAATAACTGGTAACACAGAGTATGTCAACACCATTGTTGCCAGCAAGTCTGTAATGGAACACAGATGTTTCTCTGAAATTCGCCCATTCGCTGATATTTAGTTTTCATTTACTGGGATTGCAGGAGGGATTAAGCTGTAGCCGATGATTATAGCTTAGCCTTTCCCGCGCATTCAAAACATGCCTCTTGCTGCTTAAGGTACAGCCTTGGGTGGGGAAGGGGGAGAGAGGAATTAGCCATGATTGAAAATTCTAATTTTGTGGCACTCCAGGAAAAAAAAAAAGTATACCCCTTAAAAAGCTAACCAGCATGAAATCGTCATGTGGTAAACACGGGGCCAATCTGAATTGTTAATCTTCAAAAGGATGCCGTTTTCTTCCTTCTTAAGTCTGATTTACTTGGTCACGTGCCATGACCCAGAAAACCCTCTCTACCTTACAGATGTCTTTTGGGTTTTGGTTTGTTTTTGTTTTCCTGTTTATTTTTAGAAATTTGAAGATGAGGAAATATAAAAGGTTTGCCATGAGAGTGGAGAGAGATGGTTCAGTTGGCAAAGTGCTTGGCACACAAACGTGTGAGGATCTGCATTCAGATCTCCAGCACCCATGTGAAAAGCCAGGCATAGCCATGTCCACCTGTTATCCCAGCCCTGGGGAGGCAGAGAGAGGAGGCTCTGGGACCCACTGATCAGCCAGCCCAACAAAATCAGCAAGCCCCAGGTTCAGTGAGAGACCCTGTCTCAAGACTAAGGTGGGATACACTGGATGTCGGTCTCTGGTCTCCATTTCTGTATTCTCCAATCGTGATTGACAGGAGTCAAGTCTCTGCCTATAGTGACCATATTGCAAGTGATTTCAAAAAGGCCTGGGAGTGGGAAGAGGTAGAGAGTAGCCCTTCCCAGGATGCCTGCTATATGTCCTGTCCTGGGGAGACCCCATCATGAAATCTTCCCATCACTCCCAGGTCCATCCTGGTCACCAATAGTCACACAGCTTGCAGGGTACCAAATGTCTTCAGCATGGCTTTGAGGACTAAGAGGCAAAACCATTTCAGGTCCAGCTTCACTGGCCTACCTGGATCTCCCATTCCATGAGGGCAGCTCTGTTCCTGCTGTTTCATCTTCTGGAAAGGAGAATGTACCAAAGAGGAGGGTGGGGAGTGGCCTGGGAGAAACTGCTGGCCCTATGGGGCTGGGGAGGGAAGGTTTAAGATTCTAAAGCATCCTTTTCAGTTGTGTGTTATGCTTTTTCTATCGTCCCCCTTTCTCTGCCACGAAAACGTAAGCATGGGTGAAGCCCTTCTAACAACAGCCCAGCATAGTTGGGGAAGCTCTTTTCTATGCGCTGGTGCAGCAGAGACTGCCCCCCACCCCAGGGCAATGAAGGACCCCGCAGGATAGTCCATCTAGCTGGTATCTCCAGCCTCACCATTCTGTGTAGATGGTCACTGAGTGGGTATCAGCTGTGCAAGTGAATGGAGAAGAGCCTAAAATTTTTAATGATCAGAAATGTACTAAGAAAAGAAAGGGGGCCAGCAAGATGGCTCAGCAGATCAAGGGGTTTGCTCCCAATCCTGAGTTCAATTCCCTAGCACTCACGTGGTAGAAGGAAAGAACCAATTCCTGAAAGTTGTCCTCTGACTCTCTCTCTCTCTCACACACACACACACACACACACACAAATGCATTTTTTTTTTATGTCCAGGACATTTACTGTGCACTAGTCTTCCTAGATGCCAAATGCTCAGAGCACCCACTATTTTCATTTTAGAAATTAAAAGATCCGGAGACCAGAGAGGTTCAAGAGCTTGCCTGGAGTCACACAGCATCTAGAAAGGGAGGAAGGGCCTCAGTAGAACTTAGTCTACGACCATGTGGCCTGTCACCTGTCTCTGATCTTATGCTCTTTGAACATGACTGCTTCTCTGCCTATGAGTGAGGTTCTAGTCCCAGCCCTCTCTGAGGGTGACAGGTGTCAGGTGTCACTTGGAGACATCACAGGATGGCCAGAAGCAAGGCAAAGCCAACCTCCAGGCAGCCAGCCACAAGACTTGCTGGTGACTCGGCTGGCCAGGCTAGGTGTCCTCAGGCTCTGCTCCCTCTGAACTGCAGAGAAGAGTGAGCACTCACCCACCACTGAAGCAGATTTTGCGTTGACAGCAGTAACCTGCCTGAAAGCGACATAGGAGTCCCCATAATTGGCGATGTCGTGGGACCAAATGCCAGAGAAGGTAGCTTTTTGAGCTTCTTGACTGAGGCCAGGCTGGCAGCAACTAGGGAGGGTACAGCCCTCACAGGAGAGGGAGCCATCCAAGGCCAGCCATGTCTTCTCTGTTCATGTTGTTTGTTTTTTTGAGACAGGGTCTCATGTAGCCCAGGCTAGCCCCAAACTCAAACCTACTATATAACTCAATTCTTCTTTTCTTCCAGGGCCCTTTCTGGAAGACATGGTGAGTGTTGTGTGCTTATCTGGCTCTGGTGGCCTCACTGGAGCTAGCTGGTTCTGTCATCTGATGTGTCTGCTCCAGCTTGGGGACACACTGGCCGGGTGGGGAGGGACAGCTTAGTGGCATGAAGAATACTTACTCATCAACACAGATCTGGTCCCAGCAGGGCAGACTTAACTTGTGCCTGGCGAGGAAGTTTAGGAAGAGATGTTTGAACACACCGGGGAAATAGTCCCCTGCTTCTCTCCTTTTTCTCCCCATCACAGCTCCCATCTCCCAGAACTTCAGGCTTGTTTGTAGAATCCTCAGGGGTCAGCGATCACACACACACACACACACACACACACACACCCTGCTTCCTAGTAGTCTTAGCTTGCCCATCAGTGTCAAGTGGAAGAGGGTAGCCTTGGGTCACAGACCCTCCCCAGCCTAGCTTGCTTCTGGAAACTCTCCCCACCCCTGCCTTCATGCTCTTCCACTAGATCACCTCTGGTTCTGGGAATCTGGCACCACAGAGAAGTATCCCTGCCAGGAGCATGGCTTGGCTATGTTCTGTCAGCCTGGTTCTTGGTGATCTCAAGAAATATTTTTATTATACTAAAAACTGCACAGGGAGAAATGACCTTGAAGTCTATAGAACACTTGTCTTTCATACCCACCACCTGCCCTGGGGAAGGCTTATCTTTCAGATGATGTTTTCTAGAAGGAGAAACTGAGGCACAGAGGGTTTGGCAGACTTGGAACCCCTAGAAAGAGACTCTTGTTCTATCTTGGAAGGTACTGGGCCTATGTGCCCTCACCTCTGTCCCTACCAGAATAATAGTTCTGAAAATTAACGAAAACAGTTTTATACTTGGATAACAAATGACCGGAGAATGTCAGGAATACTTTAGAACCGTGACTACATTGGGTAACAGTGGTATAGAAGTAAAGAGAAAGAGCCAAGCCCAGGCCGGCCTGCTCAGAAATGTGTGTCACATGTGGACACATACACATACGGGGATCTTGGGATAAGAATCAACCAGAGATTCCCTAGGTAGCCAAGCACATGGCTTCCAGCTGCCCTGATCGGCACTGCATGGTGTGTGTTTCCCTGTTTCAGAGCGGGATGCCTTTGACACCCTGTTTGACCACGCACCAGACAAGCTCAACGTGGTGAAGAAGGTAGGCCTATGGCATCTGGGGGCAGCAAGGGCTAGAACTCCACAGTGCGTGAAGAAATCCCAGCTTGCACCTGGGGTGTCCTGGACATCTTTCCCCTCTCTTGGTCACTGGTTAGTCACCTAGGGCCCTTCTGCTCCCAGCAGGATGCCTACCCTGTCTGTCCACCCACACCGACTCCAGCTTTCTCCACTCCTCACACAGAATTCTTCATCTTCCTGGGTTCCAAAGTAGGGATTGAGAAGAGGGACCCAGCAGGTCATTTTGTCTCTTGCCCTCCTTAATTCCTCTTCTGCCCACCCGGACTCCAGATCAGATACTCCACCTGTCACCCTGTCTCTCAGGGCTCCCTGTTCCTTTCAGCCATGTGGGCTACCTAAGAGCCTCTTCCCCTGGCCCCAGGCCCCGTCACACGTGAAGGTCTCCATCTCACTTCTCTTTTAGACCCTCATCACGTTCGTGAACAAGCATCTGAATAAACTAAACTTGGAGGTCACAGAACTGGAGACGCAGGTGAGTGACAGTTCCAGGGATCCAGAGCTTTCCAGGGGGAGGATAGAATGTAAGATGTGAGCTGCTTAGAGAGGTGGACCAGATGCGATGTTTTTCCCCCAGCTTTTTTAGGAAAGTTGCAGGAAAGAGTTCTGTCTCTTCTACAGGTGCACACAACACGTGACCAAACTCACTCTCTCCCCACCTCTGAAAAGCCCCCTCGTGTCTCTTCAGAGAAAGTGCACTGTCCCGGTTCACCTCTGTCCCCTGATTGATTGGATGTAGGCAGTTTAAGTGTCGGTACCCTATATTCATCTGTTTAGAGTGGGATTGATTATGAAGTGATGTTGGCTGGATTGGAGCAACTGAGATGGACCTGTCACATGGTTAAAGGACAGCCACCCTGCTTTCCCCTGCCCTGTGTTTAATTGTCCCATCCTATCAGCTTCTTTTTAGCACAGCCTTTAACACTCATCCTTTCTTAGAAGGACATCAGTGGGATTTTGTCATTGTTTTATTCTTTGATAATTTTGTGTATATTTAGATCATATCCACACCTACCCCCTTCCCAGCTCCTCCCAGACACCCCTACCCCCTCCTAACTTTATGACCTCTTTTTTATTAATAACCTACTGAGTCCAATTAGAACTGTCCATATGCACCTGGGTGTAGGGCTAGCCGCGGGACCAGGGCGACCTTCAAGAGCCACATCTCTGAAGAACACTGGCTCCTCTTCCACCAGCACTCATCAACTGCCAATAGCTCCTCAGCTAGTGCTGAGGCATCCTGAGACCCTCCTCCATCCAGGCTGCTCATTGTCCACCCAGAACTCCCCAGGAGACACTTTCTGGTATCTGTCTTGTTAGCCCCACTGTGGTGGTAAAAGAGACCACCAAGGTAGTATCTGCTGGATAGAACCTGCTTCGACATTTTCTACCTTAGTACTTAATAACTAATTTGTAATTTGTGTTCCCCAACTCCCCCCACCACTCATTTTGAGTGAACCGCTGCTGACTGGCATTCAGTGAGCATGGGCACCTCCTATAGACAACTCTATAGACCACTCTATAGAGACCACTCAGCTTTCATTGAACTCTCCTCTTGTGTGTCTGAACTCTGAGACAATCTGGAACATTCTAGAAAAGCAGCTAGAATGCTCTCTGGCACTTCCCCTTGACTCAGGGCCAGGCCTGCTGTGCCAGAGGATGCTGCTTGCTTGGCGCTCTGGCCTCTGTCCACAGGTCCCACCCAGTAGAACCAGCCCAGCAGACAGGGCTGTCTTTCCCTCTGAGCAGATCATCCTAACCCTCCTGACTCACAGATTGGTTGCATTCCGCCTTCACCTGCCCCAGCCACAGCCAGACCCAGACTTTGTGGCTTTCCTCGCTGTAGAGAGCTCTGCTCTCCAGGGCCCGCACAGGTTTCATGGGTTTGCCGTTCACAGGCCTCCCCTGCCTGAGTGACCCAGGAGAGTATGGAGGAACTAATCCACTTCCTTCTGGGCCCTGTGTGTCCCCTGCATCATTCTAGGAAGCCTAATGAAGATGCTCCAGACCCAGACAGTAGAAGCCAAGTCCATTTCATCCTCCAATAGGGCGACTGTGGGAAGCGTAGCTTGCAAACCCCTACCATCTGTGGTCTACAGATGTGTGGTGCCTCAGCATCCTCTGCAGGTGCTAGGATAGCAGATAAGCATCTGACTGCGACATATCTGCTCACCTTAACCCAGAGTCCTTCAAACATGCACTTATCCCCAGACCGCCACTGCCCTGATCACCCAGGATACGTAGCTCGCCTCCATAGAACAAAGCACTCTGTACTTAGCCCTAGAGTTTGGTTCTTTGGCTCAGTTCACCAACCCTAGGAGCTCTACTTCCCTGGAAGGAACCAGGTCTCAAGCTCCTTTTCGTGGTCCTTAATACAGTTCCCTTTGGCCAGCACGAATCCCAATTGCTTTGTCATTTTCCATACAGCAAAAGCAATAATGCTTAGTAAGTGGTACCTACATACCAAGCAGGTCCCAAGTGTTTTATACACATTAAATATAGTCCTCATGCTAGCTCTGTGGAACAGACACCATACTGCTGCACCCCCACTTTACAGGTGAGAAAAATGAGGTGCAAAGACAGTTCAGGTCCCACAGCTAGAGTCAGAACCTGTGTTTTTAACAGCTGCACTGCCTCTTAAATCCCAAGGAAGGGACAAGCAAGCAAGAGACCAGGCCCAATTGATGCCATCATGTTTTCTGTTCTAAAGCAAAAGACCTTCATGTCACAGTTCTTGCCCATCATCTCTCAATCCTCCGATACCTCCATACAATGGTGTCCCCTCCAATAGGCAGGGTGGTCTTCCTCTGCACCCCACTTTTCTCACCTATAAAGTGGAGGTCCAGCAGTTTGATATCTATTCCACAGGATTAGCTGAGGAGTAAGCCAGGTAACACACAAAGCAGCTACCACATTGCCTCCCCAATGGAGCTCCCCACTCCAGCCACTGGCCTCGCCAGCCATCTGCCTACTGACCTGGCCTTGGGTGGATTGATGCCCGGGTGATGAAGGAGGCTCATTCTGACACCTGGCTCTCCCTGCAGTTTGCAGATGGGGTCTACCTGGTGCTACTCATGGGGCTCCTGGAGGGCTACTTTGTACCTCTGCACAGCTTCTTCCTGACCCCAGACAGCTTTGAACAGAAGGTAAGGGGGAGGGGCCTTGGGGAAACCCATAGCTCACATTTTATCTACACTGGCCCTGTCTAGGAAGAGATGGAAGTTGCCTCCTGGCCAGACCTTTGCTTGTTGGAGATGGAGCCTCTCTTGTAATAATTGAGCTTGGCATGAAGCAACCACCTGCAGACTCCAGGCATGCTGAGCACTGTTCTTTGCCTTTTGTGTGTCCCTGCTTCCCTAGCCATGTGCTCCTGCAGGCACACAGCTGGCCTTGTTATGTCAGAGAGGTAACATGGAAGATAGTTCCAGGGCTAGTCAGCCCTGAGGCCCATGGCCAAACGGATTCTTTTTTATAATGTGTATGTATGTATAAGTGTCCATGTACACATGTGTGCTTGGGTGCCATGGAGCCCAGAAAAGGGTGTTGTATCCCCTGGAGCTGGCATTTGTGAGCCACATAGGTGCTAAGAACAAAACTCAGGCCCTCTTAACTGTTGAGCCATCTTTCCAACCTCTGATTCTTTTCTATTTTGATAGACGAAAGTGGAGCATTGAGACTGGCCTGGAACTTACGTTATAGTGAAAACTGGTCTCAAACATACAGTAGTGCATGCGAGCATGCATGTGTGCATGCTGCTAAAAATTTAGCGGAGATCCACCTCTAGGCCTTTCGTAAACAACTGGGTGGTTTGGTTTGGGCCTATCCTGGTTCTGCAGCCCCTCAGGAGCAGCCGTTATCCTACTTGACTAAACAAAAAGCATTTAGCCCAAGGCAGAGGTCCCCTTGAACGGCCTTGCCATCTGACCCTAGCAAATCCTTGAGTTTGAAGGCCTTGAGTTTGAAGGTCAATTGATGCAAGAATGGGGTGGGACAGAAAGAGCCTCTTGGTAGTGGCGAAGGTCAGCATGGCCACTCTCAGCATGACCAGTCCCCTTCTCTAGCCTCAGGCCCACAGCTATGGTGCTCAGCTCCTAAGCTTCCCAGGGATTGGTCCTAGGGTGCTGGAGTCCCAGGGTGCAGGACGTATGCAATGACATATTCACTGCGTCTGTCTTGCCAGGTCCTGAATGTCTCCTTTGCCTTTGAGCTCATGCAAGATGGAGGGCTGGAGAAGCCTAAACCCCGGCCAGAAGGTACTTACTTTCTTTGCCCTTCCCTGGGTCTCGGACAGTGGGGTGGGACCTTCATTTATGGAATCTGGGTGACAAATATAGCAATCTCCCAGTATATATGACCAGTTGGTTCTAAAGCCCTCCAAGGATACTCAAGTCCCTTATGTAAGGTGATTTAGTATATACATAGAATCCAGGCACTCTCCTGCGTGCATTTGGCCACCTATGTACAGTTAATTACATCTATTACCATGTAAGTGTTACAGAAAGAGTTGTTATGTGACTTTGTTGAGAAAATAGTGGCAAGGGAAAATTTTGACCTGTTCAGTACACATACAGTGTCTGTCTGTGTGTGTGTGTGTGTGTGTGTGTGTGTGTACCCATATATACACAAAGGCCAGAGAAAGGCGTTGAGGGTCTTCCTCTATCACTTTCCACTTTATTCCTTTGAGGCAGGGTCTCTCTCTGAGCCAGGAACTTTTGGGTTTGTTTTGTTTTATTTTTCCCAGCGATGCTGGCATTCAGCAAGCCACAGCAATCCTCCCACAGCATGCAAGGCCACTCCCAGATGGCTGTGGATATGAACCCAGATCCTCATGGTTGTGCAGCATACACACATAACCACTGGGCCATCTCTCCAGCCCTGAAAACTTCCAAGAAATATTTTCTTCACACCGTCGTCTGAATGTGGAGCCCATGGATACAGAGGGTTGGCTGTGTGAGATAAGGACCGAGCAGAAGAGAATGCTCGGGTACACCTGGAGTGCTTATGCTTGGCTGTGTGTGCGCGTGTTGGAGAGTGGGAGGTGTGTCATTGTTGGTCATTATCCTTGCATCACTTGCTGCAGTGTTCCATGTGATCAGTGCTGTCAGGTTGACGCTGGGCTGCAGATGATGCCTGTCAAGTCGAGAAGGTCGGCAGCAGAGTCTTGTGCTTGCACCTTCCTGCTCTCTAAAAGACATGGGGACAAGCAGAGATTGTGGCTTCCACATTGTGTTGCTTTGTTGCCTTCAAGCCAAGGTCTGCCTTCCAGCCCCTGCACCCACAAGGCTGACACTTGTCTTGCCAGCCTGGAACCCTGCGCGTCATTGTAAGATCACCCCTGCCCTCAAGGCTCCTGCCTCCAACCAGAGGAGGGAAAGCATCGCTGGCTGCATAGGTAGCGTGAGAATCCTGGTAGTGGTCGAGGCAGAACACAACAGGAGGCTGCGTGGTTGAAGGAGAGGCCCTTTTCTGCCTGGGTACAGTAGGGAACAGTGCGATGGACCCAAGGACAGTTAGAATGGAATAGAAAGACTGGCAAGAACCATGATTGACATCAGGATGAAAGAATGAACCACAGGCCCAGCCAGGGACAGGGACTTTAGTTTGTGGCTCCTGCTGGCCTGGATACCATCAGCTCCAGTGGACAAAGCTGAGTGCTTTGCTTCCTTTCATTCCGCCTTTGTCTCATGTCCCCAGCAGCTGACTTGGAGAACACCCACCTCACTTTCTTGTATTTTGGGTCATGAGCCTAGCCTTTAATGGCTGAGCCATCTTTCCAGCCCCATTTGCTGTGGTTGGCTCCTTGAACTGCTTCATGGAAACTTCCAACCTACGAACTGGAGAGACTTGTTCTGATATGTTGGTGTTTGGGCCTTTGTTTCCCTTTAGATGGGGAGAATTCCCCAGTGTCAGTCTATAGGACTGTTTCGGTATATAGAGAAGTTTAGAATGTGATTATTGACCCACTTAATCTGAAACTTCCTGAGCAATGGCAGTGGAAAAACACATGTATCTTATTTGTTGTTGCCCTGGGCATTGTGCCCATGCAGAAAATTTCCAGTGCGTAAAGGGGGGCTGATGGCGCTCCGTGAAGCTGGACTCTGTGAGCAGCAGATCCCAGCATTCCCTCTGGCTTCTGTGCTTCCACCTGGGCGATGTGGCACTGCAGACATTGTAATTCTTTGAGGATGTCTCCAGAGCAGAACACCGTGGTGGAGGCATCTCTCATGGCAAGATTCTGAGGCCAGGGGTCCTCAGAGCTCTATAATCCCCCCGTGTTACATCTCTGACTTCTGCCACCTGGGCTTCAGAGCCTCTCGATGACAAGTCAAACTGAAGGTGAGCATCGCATCCATAGCCAGTGGAGGGGCTGAAATACTGGGTGAGGAGCCCTGTTACACAAGAGGCTGGGGTAGGAGGGCTGCAGGCTAAAGGCCTATCTGGGATTTAGAGAGTGGTTCCAGGCCAACCTGGGCTACATAGCTAGTTCAAGGCCACCCTGGGCAATTTAGTGAGACACTGTCTCAAACTAACATGTAAAATAAAGGCTGGGGATATAGCTCAGTGGTAGATCACCGGTATAGGACCTCGGTTTAATACCCGGTATGGGTGAGAGAGGGAAGGAGGGAGGAGATGAGGAGAGGAAGGGAGGGGAGAGGAGGAAAATCAAGGAGGAGAAACAAGAAAAGGGACTATTGGTATAAGGTTTGTTATTGGGATGTATACATCCTCAGATGCACATTCAAGTGGACTCATCACGAATATGCTCAAGATCCCAGTGTTCCAGGCCGGCTGGGACTCAGGAGAAGTCCAGTGCAGTCAGAATCAAACGTGGACAGCCAGCAGATGGGTGGCATTTGCAAACCACGGGGGATGTAGGGGAGTCTGCCAGCTGGGACAGGCTGTGTGGTGAGCATCAGCTGACGGCAGAGCAGCTCCCCTGGTCACCTCAACATGGGTGGGCTTAGTCTGTGCCCAAAAATGTGAACGCTTCCCCAGCCCCTTCCCCATAGCCCTGGATTACATACAGTGTGCAGAGCTAACAGTGACAGCTTTCTCAAATTCTGGTCATCACAAAGGTATAGAGCCATAGAAACCACGAGGGTGAATGGTCACAGCCATGTTGGAAACTGTCTTCGTCTGATGTTGCTGGATATCTCTAACACCCTGCATGGCAAGCAAGATATCACACGTGCTGAGGGTCCCCGTCCTGCTTCTTAATCTATACATATTACCTTGGCAAAAGAAACATGGCAGACCTTCTAGATCATTCCAGGAGCCCCACATCATCACAGTCATCCTGACAAGCTGTGAGAATGTCAGTGTGTTTGGGCATGAGAAAAGCTTGCCTGGCCATTGCCGCCTAGAAGGTGGAAAGGGTCTATAAGCCAGGGCATATGGGCAGACTCCATGGTGGAGCAAAGCCAGCGGGAAGGGTTCTGCACTGAGCCATAGGAGAAGCACCTTGGTTACATCCCAGAGAGACTGATGGGGGACTTTTGACACCTAGAACTGGGAGGTGACAAATCTGTGTCATAGGCCACCAGATCTGAGATTATTTGTTACAGCAGGAATAGGAAGGAAGCCATAGGAATACCCAGCGGCCCTGCAGTTCCTGTCACAGGTATGCACCGCCACAGGCCAGGAGAGAACTCTAAGATGACCCACGATAGAGTCCTTACACATTTTTTTGGTGGCGTTGTCCATCACTGCTTCTGGGCAATGCAGCAATCCCACTACTTGTAACGTCCCATGCTGGAATGACAGTTTCCCTAGAGCCCACATGGTAGAAGGACAGAACCTGCTCCCCTGCTCCCTAAAGTTGTCTTCTGATTTCCAGTCCTACACACAATAGATGAATGTTGTAATAATAATAATAATAATAATAATAATAATAATAATAATAATAATATTGTACTTGTAATGCCTTCAACATTGGTAGTTTTTGAATAGGTGGTATCCCTGGTCCCTGGGAGAAGAGGAGCTGAGGAAGCCTTCCCTAGGCCCAGGGCTGTTTTCTCTCTCCTGTTGATTCTGACGTGGTTCTTCTTAGCCTCAGCCCACTAGACAACCAGTGCTGATGGGTTCTGACTTAGAGACCCACAGTTCTGGCTTTTGTTCCCAGAGAGTGGTCCTGGACAGCCCACACAGGCACACTGCGTGTGAGCCGCTCATCTCACAGGTCATTCAACCAGGGCTTTGGCGGACTCTGTTTACATAGCACCCAGTCTCTGTAGATTCGCAGGCACCCACAGCCTTCCATCTGCTGAGATAGCTCTGTCTCTGGCTATCCTGCTAATCTGCCTGGATGTGTCTGAATGGCCAGTCGTCGGTTCTTTTGGTGAGAGCATATGCTAAGCAGTCGCCCCTTCATCCTTACATATACCTGATAGTGGTGACAGAGATCAACTCAGAGAGATTAAGGAAGTGGGCCTTCTCTAGGAATGGCAACCCTGCTGCTCTACAGCGTGCGAGATGCAGCTGTCTGCAGTAATAGCGCTGTTAGTGAGCAAAATTGGGAAACTGTGTGCTTTAGTGTGTGCTAGGCATTCTTTATAAAGTTGTTGCCTGGTTTTACCAGTAAGAAAATGGTCAGAGAAGTTGGCCACAGGGATCTCATGGGGCAGTGGAGATGAGCATCAAACCCTCGTGGACATTAAGTTGAAGTAAATCCTCCTATGCTGAGCATTGGCTTTCCCTGTCAACGTCAGAGCTCACCTGACTCTAACAGGCACAGGCAGTTTAGAGTGGTTAAGAGCACTTCCAGCCCTTCCAGAGGACCCGGGTTTTGTTCCCAGCACCCACATCAGGCGGCACAAGCCTATATACCTCAGCTCCAGGGCATCTGATGCCTTCTTCTGGCTTCCATGTTCCTTGCACAGATGCAGTATATATATAAGCATTTAGGTACGTACATATACAAACATTATAGAGAGGAGTGGGGTGAGAAAAGACAACTCCCCAGAATCCGTGTATACCTGCCTTACCAGAGCTATCCCAATGTGCACCCACAGCTTCCTGCTTCTGCTCGTTCACCATACTGTGAGCCCTTCTCCTACCTGCTCATAGCCCTGCATGAGTGGAGAGAATCAGCCCAAAGTCCATAAAACTGCACCTGGGAGTAGGTGATTCTGATGGGACTTGGGGCATCACAGACAGGATAGCACAACAAGGCTCTGCCACCAGCTAGGGTTTCTAATGGAGACTAAAATGAGGACAAAAATGGAAACGTTGGGTTCCAAATCTCTGCAGATGTTCCAGGAGCCTGTTCTCTATCAGCCAAGGATTTTGGTGTGCATCTGGACACAGCTGGAGTAGAACAGGGTTGGGTCGCAACCAGGACACCAGAATCAGACATGAAGGAACTCTAAGACAGCCTACAGCTTGGGACCCTCAGCCTTGCAGCCATTGAGTGCTTGAGTCTGGGCTCCAGTACACATATATATTGACTATTGGAGCTGAAGCCACAGCCATAAGAGCCTCAAGGACAAGGGAACCCCCACCCACCCCACCAGGGGCTCAGACTTTCCACTATGCCTGTCTTGATGGAATTTTGGTCCTTTGGACCAGCACATAGCCTTCTCCCCAGTGGCTCTGTGCCGTCTCTCTCATCTTGGAGCCCACGTGAGCTATTGACTTAGGTCACGCTTGCCTCATGTGACCCACACACTTATACCTTTAAATACATTTTTATTTTTAAAATGACACAGGAGCAGAGATGATTCTCCAACCTAGGTCAAGAGAGGAGGAATGGAATTCTCCACATGCCCTGTGCCCTCCTTTCCATAGTTCAGACCTCTCCCTGCCCAGCTTCCCTCTCTCTAAGGGCACCTGCTGTCCTGACTCCCTCATTAGCAGCCCCTGCCACCCTTGTATTGTTTGGAGGGGTTTGCCGTTCCTGATTTCACTGTCCTCATGTGTATTCCTAGGTAGCATGATTCCTTTTTAAAAAGTCTCCCCTTGTTTGCTCTGGTGTTTCAGAGGATGGCCCGCTGAGTAAACACAGAGGGGAGGAAGGTGGAGGAGAATGCAGAGTAGGGGGCACCCTGAGAAGTGGGTGGCTGGGAAGTGGGCGGATTAGTGGGTGAAAGGAAGGAAGAAGTTAGCACCCAGCTTCTCTCTGCCCTGTGCAAGCTGTGCCCTACTTGGTGCCTCCCTTCTTGAAGGCTCCTCCATCCTGGATAGCTCCTCCTCCTGGATAGCCCAAGTGGGGTTGTTGTCATTGCCTCCTCCTCCACCACCACCTTCCTCCTTCTCTGCCTCCCAAGTTCTAGGATTAAAGGAGTGTGACACCACACCCTGCTCAAGTGTCCCCTTCTTCACAAACATAGCACTGTGGTGAAGGTGGAGGCAGGGGAGAAGAGCCTTAGGAACAGATGAGGCCAGACATGGCCAACGCCAACACCCTTCTCACCTGGAGCTGCTGTGTCCATGGTGAAGTCACACTCCTGGGTGACAGCCTTATTTCTATGAGGCTGAAACCATAGTCCCTGGCCCCTTCTCCCTTCTTGCTTGCTTGCTCTGAGTCCTTGCTACACACCTACTCGTCTGTCCACATGCACCTGCTCCTGTTGGCCATGAGTCCCATCAGAGGACCGCACTGGGCAGATGCATGATGGATGATAGGGGGCCTTATTTGCCTACTTTTCCAAAGTGGCCCACAGAGGCCACTGATGAGTTTTGTCTCTCCACAGACATTGTCAACTGTGACCTGAAGTCCACGCTACGAGTGCTCTACAACCTCTTCACCAAGTACCGGAACGTGGAGTGAGGAGCTGGGCTGCCTACCGCTGCCCGGCCCCTTTCACTGCAGGCCATCTGGACCAGCTTCCCAACTGCGTTGCCCTGCTTGCTCCTGTCTCTTGCTCTATGCTCTCCCACAAGCCCAGTGACCACCGAGAGATAGTGGACATTAAAATCAGTACGGAAATGACCACTAACCCAGTGGGCTAACCACATCTGTAGGCCCTGGGGACTGACCTAGCGGTGACTTGGGAAATTGTCCCCCATTCAAATTCAGGCCCTAGATGTCCCTACACGTGCTGTGGGAATCAGCACAGCCTAGAGACTGCTCCCCAGAGCACAGAAATAAAGGTCAGAGTTAGGGAGGTTTCTGCTGTGCTCAAGTTCATTAGCCTCATGCTGCCATTAAAGGAGATATCATTCTCCCCTTTTATAGATGAGGAAACTGAGGCTCAGAGGTTCACTACTCATTATCATGTATTTTTCCTCTTTGGGCAACTTACTGGTTAATAACTGGTCAATAACTGGTCAACTGTATTCCATTTTGTGTATATCCTAAAGTGTGTACATGCTTGCCTTACCGGCATATACCTGCTTCCTCTCACAGACAAGACACTATGGTTGCACCCTAGGGCAGGCCAGGTCAGGGCTGGGTGATTCGCACTAAAATTGCCAAATTGAATTTAACACAATTAATACTGTGTGTGTGGCAGGAGCCGCGTCACTCAAATCCTTTGTACAAATGAAAATTACCCTTAATTCCTTCAGATTGGTAATAAGCCCATGCTCCGGTTGCAGGATGACATTTGGGAAGGGTTCTGTTTGGAATTAATAGAGTTGCCCATTTCGCAGCCTTTTTGCTTGATTGCATGTAATGGATGTGCCCTATATTTTCCTGCAAAATAAGTACTCAATTCATTATCGTTAGGCAAATGTAGGGTATGCTCACGCATGGCAGAGAGCTGGGCACAGACCTATTGGAGCATCGCCTGAGAAGTAGGGCTCATCAATGGGGACCCTTGAACTTAAAAAAAAAGAGACCTCCTTTTTGCCTTCTAATTGGTCATTTAGACCATTCTGGCTAAGTCTGCCCACATGCAATTACTGGCTAATTCCAGGCGAGGAAAATGTCAGTTATTTAAACCAAAGCTCAGCATCTAGTCTCCTCACTTGGGTGACTCAAGGGCTGGCTTCTATCTCCTCATGCAAACCTGACTTGGAAGGAAAGTTCTGCTGTGCCAGTCTGCATCTAGGTCCTGTAGAGAAAACAAAAGGGCTGATGGGTAGATGGGGGGGTCAGACCTAAGGGACAAGAAGTGGGGGTGGGAAGCTGGATACCAGTGCACTTAGTGTAGGGGATACGCTCAGAGACAGCTGCAGGTACAGTCTCTGTGCTCTTCAATTGAGACAGCCTTGGGACCATGCTACTGCTGTCCTCAGAAAACTCTTAGAAATATGCCAGGGCAATGC
Source organism: Ellobius talpinus (assembly GCA_001685095.1). Classification (NCBI taxonomy): domain Eukaryota; kingdom Metazoa; phylum Chordata; class Mammalia; order Rodentia; family Cricetidae; genus Ellobius; species Ellobius talpinus. Next base: position 23,125 of record LOJH01007719.1, read on the forward strand.
CAGCTTGGGGTGCCTCCTCCAGCAGTGGGTGATCACCTTGTCACCCCTTAGTTATATTTCCCACTGGAACAAAACAGCCTGACAGAAGCATTTAAGGGAAGAAGGGCTTGTTTGGCTCTTGGTCTAAAGGCACACGGCCTATCGCGGAAGACAGAGCATGACAGCAGGAGACACTGTGGTAGGAAGAGCATGCAGCCAGGCTTCCTCCCCTCACATCGTGTGAGAACAAAGCAAGAGTAGATAGGCAGTGGGACTGAGCTATGAAACCCAAAGGCACTGCTCCAGTGACCTCTGCCTCCTAAAGGTTTCACAGTTTTCAAAACAGCGCCACCAACTGAGAACGACGTGATCAAAATGAGCCTGTGGGGGACATTTTCCACATTCAAACTGAAACATCTAGTAAAGCCTTCCCTGGTTTGAGGGTTCACCAAGATGGCTTTCCACAACATTCCAAGTGTTCTTGTTCCCTTTTATACTGACCATCCAGGGCAGCTCAGAACCCAGGACGTGTAGACCCACTGTGCTCCTCCCTGACTCTTTCGTTGTGGGAATTGTTACTCTGCACTGTGAACATCTAAGATGTGAAGGCAGTTTTACTGTCTTATGTTGATCTGTGTGTACGAACATAATTCTTTTTTTGCATAACTAATGAAATACCATATTTTCATTAGGATTAATGCTGTTCTCACGCTCTTTTAAATTCCTGGTAGGAAATTGAGAACAGCAGCTGCTTGGCCTCTGAACAGCACTGAGGCGGAATGAAATGAGAGGCCTGCATCCACTGAGCACACTTTGCTCTTGGGATTGTGCCTTGCTGCTGTCCCTGATGCTCAAGCCATTAGTACACAGTACCCTCCTGAGAGCACTCCTTTAGGGCCTCGTATTATCTACAGTAGGAAACCACACCAGAACTCAGAAGGTTTCTTAATAGCATGTCAGTGTACCCAACAACTGGGCATTGGGACTAAGGCCTTTGCCTCAGTCCACAGTCCCCAGGCTTGGGTCTGGTTTTACAACCCTGTCATCTCATGGAGATTGGTGTTTTCCTCTGGATTCTATGATCACATACTTCAGACATGAACGAGGTTTTGAAGGAGAAAGAGGCATCATCACTATTAGTAATCAAACAGCCTTCCTCTCCTAAGAAAATGGAGAGAAGAAAGAACTGAGACAAGAATCCTGGCTCGCAGTTTGAGGGTACTAGGAGGGGAGGATGGCACGGTGTGTAGCAGGGGTGTGAGGTCAGATGCAGGCAGGAAACAGAGAGATGAACACTGGAGCTCGGTCTGCTGGTTTTCTACTTGGTCTGGGACCCCCAACCTATGGAGTGGCACCACCACAGTTAGGGTGTCTTCCCACCTCAATTAATCATCATTATTAATAGTTGATACATAAGTAATACAGAATTCAAAAAGCAGGAATGATATCTGATTTAAAAAAAAGCAAACTTAAGTATCCATTTCGCCTCTTCCCCATCAGCCTCCATCCTCCAAGGAGATGACTCTTTTGATCCATTTCTTCTGCATGATTCCAGAAATACTCTGTGCAAATAAAGCTGAATGTACATATAAAAATCTTTGCTGTGCTTTTTTCCAATATAGATATCCTGTTATATATACATTCCTATGCATTGTTTTTCATAGTGTTAAATCTTGGAGATCGTCTTCCATGAGACATTAAATGAACAACATCATTCATCCAAAAGCATAGCTCTAGTCTGAATGAGGTAGGAAGGAAACCCCAGCCCAAAGCAGAAGCAGCATCCTCAGCACAGGACCGGCAGCATCTCATAGGCATCTCATCCTCCAGGAACTGAATTTTTCTAAGTCTTCCTTTGGAACATGATGGTAAATCATGTGTAATTTTTTCTTATGGCTGATGATCTGCAGTTGGGACCCAGAGTCTTATACATATTAAAGATCCTCTACTGCAGAGTCTCACACACATGCACGCACGCGCACATACACACACCCCAATTGTATATAATTTGATTAAGGTTTCATTTTTGTATGCAATTAGGTCAACTGATTGGCAATTGACTAAGAAAGCCTTTTAAAGGTTACTGCATCCCCTGCAATACTGTGAAGTTCAGCTGCCTGCCAGGCTACAAGAAAAGACACATCTCCGGTGTGAAGATGGACTAGACATACCCCCAAGTCTCAGAGAAAACTTCTTTATTGGCCTCTCACCGCTCACCAGCACAGCCTTGAGTTGCTGGCAATTTCCAGCTGCTGCCATAGGGACTTTTTAATTATGAATCAGCATTGTCATTATCAGCTCATTTTGTTGTGGGTTGCTTGGTTAACCCTACAGAGGATATTGAAGCTTATTTACATCAACAGAATTCCAGGGCTGTAATTTTCCAATAACCAGACTCTCCAATTTGTATACATTGTGATTCCCGTATGACTCGCCCTTCTCCAGTGTGAGAGCACTGTATACATCATTCCCTCCCTGCCCCCCCAATTAGCACTCATTTATTTTTCCACTGGAAAATGAGACTAGATGGAGTCCATAGGTCAGATGGTTTCATGCTGCCTAAGGAGCAAAAACTATTTGAGACTTGCTGCCTTTGATGGCAGCCTCACCTCAGGAATCTAAGATGGATGCCCCATCCTGCTCTTGCAAGAGGAATATATTCTCACACCTCCTCAAATCCCAACAGTGCATACAATCTCTCCCATCAGATTCACTTGGATCTACTGGACAGTAACAGGACAGTCATGCAAACACTGAGAACAAGAGAATCACCCTGGGGTACAGTACTGCGTGATTGATTGACACAGTAGCTATAGAAAAATTTAAGAAAAATATTTTTAAATTTATTTTTGTATATGTGTGAGTGTTTTGTCTGCAGTGTGTATGTACCACTTACACACAGACCCTACAGAGGTCAGAAGAAGGCATCGGATCCCCAAGACTGAAGTTCCAGATGGTTGTGAGCTACTGTGTGGCTATTGGGAAGCAAACACGGGTCCTCTGGAAGAAGAGCAAGTGCTCCTAACCTCCCAGCAGTCTCCTTGGCCAAGAAAATGTGGGAGGGCATACACAGGTTTGTGCCTGCTCGGGCTAACAGTCTTCCACTGAAGATATTTGAGCGTTGACCAATTTGTGTATCTGGAAGTGGCTCTGGAACCAATCCCCAGGACACAAAAGGACAGTCATGTTAATAACTATGGAAGTGGTCACATTTAGATTTGGGAGTCCAAAGAGGTTTGTAGAAATGTGCCATTCTAAAGTCCCACCCACATCTCAGCTGCTGAAGTGAGGGGACCCCCCCATTCACACAGCACAAGGCCCGAGGAAGCTCAGTTACAAGAAGAACTGGTGGAAGGGCCAGAATCCAGAGAGCTTGCAGAAAAAAAGGGGCTCCCTGTCACTCGGTAGAAGAATACAACATTTATCACAGCAACAATGGAAGCACTAACAGTTCAAGCCTTCCCGCTGCTGTGTGGAGAACATTGACACAGCCCTCTCCTCCCTTCCAAACATGGCTGCAGAGCAAAGAACTGGGAGAGGAGGTGAGGCTTCCACCTACCCCATCTTCAGCCCCAAAGTGGCCTCAATCCACTGTCATCTCCCCAGAGGCTACAGAGATAGGGCATTCCCTGGCCACCCTGATCTCTCTGCTGTCCATAGAAAAAGGCTTTGAGAGCCCAAAGTCTGGGGGGAGTCTGAGAGGGGTAAATAAAGGAATGGAGACCACCGGTGTTCCATGAGGACCACTGCCCTAACCTTGCCTCAGAGGATGCCTGCTTCCTCCTCATGTGGCTCAGGAATGCTATCATTCATTGGGGATGGGAGTGCAGGCTAGCCCAAGATATCAAAACCCGCAGATGCTCAAGTGCTTCATATAAAATAAGCAATATTTACATATGATCTTATGCAGTGTTCCTGGGTGTTGTCCTCTTGTTACTTGCAGACCTACTACCCGACAGGCTATGTGAGGAGGTCCGTGCTGTATTATTTGGGATCTTCCTATGCTTTTAATACAGAGACAGGTTTTTTTCTGCACATTTTAAAAAATTACATTTATTTATTGATTATAGGGGAGGTGTGTAAGAACCTGCCACAGCATCCATGTGATAGTCAGGGGACTGCTTGTGAGAGTCAGGTCTCTCATCAGGCAGGTCCTGGGGATCGAACTCAGGTTGCCAAACTTGGCAGCAAGTGCCTTTACCCACTGATGCAGAACCAACAGGTATGAACAGTTGGTGTAATAAATTCCTAGATGTGGGCTAAGCAATTTCATTTTCAGGCTGGCAAGATGGCTTCGGGACCAGCCATCAAGCTTCATGATTCAGGTTGGATCACCAAGACCAACATGGTGAAAGGAAAGAACTGAGTCCCCCAGGTTATCCTCTGATGCTCACAAACATGCTACACATGCCCACACACATACAATAAATAAATGTAATTTAAGAAATAACTAGAACCGGGCAGTGGTGGTGCATGCCTTTAATTCCAGCACTTGGGAGGTAGAGGCAGCTGGATCTCTTAGTTCAAGGTTAGCCTGGTCTATAGAGCAAGTTCCAGGACAGTCACGACTACACAGAAAAACCCTGTCTCAATAAATAATTCCCAAATTCATTCTGACATGTATAATTTTCATAATGATATCAAATTATATAACATCTGCCTAAAAAGAGGGCACTGAGCACTTCCCTATCAAAGTTTTGTGAAGATCTGCATTGTTTGTTTGTTTTGGGAGGGTTGGTTTTTTAAGACAGGGTTTCTCTATGTAGCCCTGGCTGTCCTGGAACTCTCTTTGTAGACTAGGCTGGCCTCCTGCCTGCCTCTGCCTCCCGAGTGCTGGGATTAAAGGCGTGCACCACCGTGCTCGGTGAAGATCTGTTCTTTTCTCCGAGTATTTATGTTAGACCTAGTAGTCCCGGCTGGTCTGGAACTGGATATGTAGCCAAGGATGACCCTGACTGGGATTATAGTGGAGCTCCATCACAGCTGTTGTCTGCAGTGCCAGGGGTGGAACCCAGGGCTTCATGCATGCCAGGCAAACACTACCAATCCAGCCCAACCTCTGGGAGCTTTGACATGCTGAAACAGCCCTGGGAATCTCCACGTGGACCTCCTGGGTAGGAGCAAGTCCAGTAGTGCCAGCCCCAGAAGCACATTCTCCTTGGCACCCAATCCTCATCCCCACCCCTGTATGTTCTCGCCTCACCCCACTGCCCCGTAGAAACCTGCAGGTAAGCAGGTCCTGGCTTTGATACTGCCCTCTGAGAGGGCACTTAGAGGAATCTGAGAAGTACCCATGAGTAAGATAAACGATGTTTTATCAGTGAAACAGACTTTTCATTTCTTTTTATCGATTTTTATGTTTTCACATCTTTAGATATGATCGGCTGGCCCAGGGCGGCATTCCAAGGCACACAAACGTCATTAAGGCAACAGCATGAAAAAGTGTGATGTTTTATTGAGGCGGACAGGACAATAGATAAATATTTAATCTATCGCACATTGGCTCAGTATGGGAGCCGGCCTGGGCCCACATGACTCCCCAGCTGTTCCGTGACTTCCTGGAAACCTCAACAATAGCCTATTGCCCACCCCATGGGTGCCTGCCCTGGGCAAATATTTGTCAGTGTTTCTGAAACCAGCTCTTAGAAGCCTTTCCTTGCTCTGGCCACCAAGGATACCACATCTTCCCTTATTTGTTATGACACTAGAGGGTAAATGCTCTCACTGAACAGGGCATTTGGATTAAAGGCAGGAGCCATGAAGTGGCAAGCAATAATCATGCACTCGGCTAAGATCCAGGAGGCTGTGGACTCCCATCTCTTCTTGCTGAGCTCTCTGATCAGTATAATATATACAGGGGCTATGATGGTCAGTTTTAATTGTCAAGTTGACAGTCAAGAATCCGCTGAAGAAAGAGGAAGGTCTCAGTAAGGCATGGTTTAGAGAAGGTTGGCCTGTAGACCTGCTGTGGGGCTTGTCTTGTGTTAATTGATGTGGAATGACCCATTACCACTCCAGGAGGCACCATTCCCTATGCCGGGGATCCTAGACTGCATAAAAAGGAGGTGTGCATGCATTCATTGCTCTCTGCTTCCTGGCTACCCCTACCATGAGACCAGCTGCTTCAGGCTCCTGCTTCCCTGACTTCCCTGCCATGGTGGGTGGACTTTACCTCGCACAGTGAGCCAGTGTAACCCCTTGCTCCCTTAAGTTGCATATATCACGATATTTCTGTCACAGAAATAGGAAAAGAAACTAAGACACCCTACGGTCCTGCTTAGGAACTACATGCTGTCAGGGGCACAAAGACCTGAGATCAATCCCCAGAACCCATGTTTGAAAAAGGAAAAAAAGTCGAGTAAGTCGTATGTGCTTGTATCCCAGAGCAGGAGAAGCACAGGCAGATAAGTCCAGGGCCAGTCAGCCAAGTCGGTTGAGCAGTTCCAGGCCAGTAAGAGACCCTGTCTCAAGAAAGCCAGCAGGTGAACTGGGGAGATGGCTCAGCACAAAAGAATGTCTCTGCTGAAGCATGTGGGTCGAAGTTCAAACCCCCAAATCTTACAGAAAGAGCCAGGCAGGGCCGTGCACTCTTGTAACCCCAGCACCATAGGGGGCAGGAAAGAGAAAGGGAGGTCACTGGGGGGTTGCTGGCTGCCAACCTAGCCAAAAATGCAGTGAAGTCCCGGCCCAGTGGGAGATCCTGGGTCAAGGAATAAGAGAGAGAGCAATAGGGTAGAGCTCATCCACTGGCCTCCATATATACTCGTAGGAGCACACATACACACATAGACAGACACACACACACACAGACAGATACACACACAGAGATACACACAGACACACACATACACAGACACACACACAGATACAGACACACAGACACACACAGATACACACACAGAGATACACACAGACACACACATACACAGACACACACACAGATACAGACACACACAGATACACACACACAGATACAGACACACACACACAGAGTAAATACATAAATATTTACCCGGGGTGAGAGTGGGGAAGATGGGGATTAGGCAGGTAGCTCAAGGGAGAGAGAGAGACAGAGAGAGAGGGAGAGAGAGAGACAGAGAGAGAGAGAGAGGAGAGAGGAGAGAGAGAGAGACAGAGAGAGAGAGAGAGAGAGCTTCTTTAAAAGACAGGGCTGATAGCTGGGCATGATGGTATGTTCTTTTAATCCCAGCACTCAGGAGGCAAAGGCAGGTGGATCTCTTTGAGTTTGGGGCCAGCCTGGTCTACAAAGCAAGTTCCAGGACAGCCAGGGCTACACAAAGAAATCCTGACTCTTGAAAAACAAAGACAAAAAATAAAAAGAGACAGTGCTGCCTACCCTGGCAGCCTCAGGAAAGGGACTAAGCAAAATCAGTCATGGGGAGGCTGGAGAGATGGCTCAGAGGTTAAAAGCGTTGCCTGCTCTACCAAAGGTCCTGAGTTCAATTCCCAGCAACCACATGGT
>LOJH01007720.1:4161-30583 GCA_001685095.1 Ellobius talpinus
ACTCACAGAGATTCACCTGCCTCTGCCTCCCAAGTGCTGGGATTAAAGGCATGCCTAGCTTTTATTCCTATTCTTGCCATAGGTGTTTATGTTCTTCTGAAGGGTTTTGCCTTGAAAATAAACCAAAAATAGGACTAAGGTGGATTCTTTGGAGGAGATGTGATAATTTATAGACGACTTCACTGTTGAGAAGCCCAAGAGATTCAGCTAAAAAATTAGCAAAAGGAGATAATTTAATGTCCAGTTAAAGAATGTCTGCCATCTGGAGTTCTCTAAAGGCCAGCAGTTAGCAGTGAAGAAATGTGGTTGCAAGGTCACAGCAGCCCTGCACGAGGAAATTTCACAAGCAGGCAGGCATTCTATATGGAGAAGACAACAGAAGTTAGCTGAAAGGCAATGTTGGGTTGTTCCCTGGTGGTGTAGTGAACAGTGGATACCCAATCCATTGAGTGGAATGGAAGTACCTGATGAGAAAAGGCTGGGTAAATCAAATGATGAAATTAATGAAGATAGAACCAGGAAGGGATCTGAGAAGAACTTCAGTTCTCAGTAGGGGAGACGGGCATCAGAAAAGATAAAACCTGGAGATGAGAAGGTGCCACAGGGATGGAAACAGGTGGAAGACAATCTAGGGAGGGCCTGAGACTGCAGTGTGGTTGGCCTGTCCAAAGAGAAGTCAGGCTGACCTTACTAGAGACTAATAAGGCAGAGGGAGAGTGGAGGCACTAAGGTGACCCAGCTGTTACCGCTTATAAGCCATGAATGATCACATCTCTGGTCTTCACTGCAAGGGTCAGTAGAAAAGGGACATGATGTCTTAAAAGGCCATTCCACCTGCTCTTTTGACAATAAACTGACAGATGTCATGCATGGAAGGAAACAAGAATGTCTAGGGATTTCTGTGGCCATCCAACTGAAGCCAACGTGTCTAGGGGTCAGTGGTGGCCAAACAGTGAGAGGGAGTTGGGGCCTGTCTAGAAGTAGGGGCCTCTAAAACTGGGTGTGAGGAAAAGGAGTGTTGCAGGCCTGACACTTATCCCACAGGGTGGTGATACTCTCACTTGGAAGTCCAAGGAGGCTTGAGGACAGAATGAGGTGAGAAAGCTCAAGAAAGCAAGGGAATGTCTAGAGACTACACAAAATGCTCAAGCCTGTCACATGTCTACCACAATAGCCCAGCAGAGAAAGAATGATGGCGTATCATGGGTAGAGTCACAAACCGGAGCCCAAGACACAGAAACGGGGCCTGGTGCATCCTTGAATGTGGCAGAGGTGACCCTGTGTACTTCTAACAATTGAATTGCTACCCTTTGTGGATTTCAAAGGGTTTAGGGCTTTTGAAAACGCTGTAACAACGGCCAGCACTTAACTGCACTCTGCTCTACCTGCTGTAACAGAAGGACCCGTTTGGTCCCACAGTCACCTTGGCAGGCTAGGCAAGGAGGCGGTTCTTCACATATTACACATGTGCTGGCAGGAGGCCCAAGGAACCAGAGGCATGGTGAACACATCTTGTCAGCAGATTTGACCAGAGCCACATCTGATGAGAACTCAAGGTGGCAAGGCAGATGAGCACTACCATGAACAAGTGTTTGCAGAAGACTGCCAGAGTGGCTGCATAGGCATCCAAGGAGGCACTCTTGAAGATGACCTGGGTGCCTACAGGGTCATTAGGTGATGATTCCAAGAGAAAAATAACAAAGCTGGGTAATGATTACATGTGCAGCTGCACCTTACTGTCTAGCTTATGAAGATACCAGGAGTCCGTGTAAAGGACCCATCTGCAAGCTGCTATTCTACCAAAATTTTTGATAAGAGAATATTTACAACTCAGATGTATGTCAACAAAACTGTACACTTTGTGAATGTTTTAGGTGAGTCAGTCTATAAGAACGATGGGTGTATGGATGGATGTCTGTGTATATACTTACATAGAAACAGAAGTTAGGTAAGACATGCCCATGCATGGATAGTCTTACCCAACACTGGGTGTGAAGATTGTGAATATTTTACTGTGGTCATTTCTACTTTTTGTATTTGAGAATACATCAATTTTGTAATTTTAAAAACTGAAATTAAAACTGTCACATTAAAATAGCAAGCAGTAGAGTAGGCATTCCTCCTGAGTGGCTTGTGAAGCTTTCCCAAGCTCTCTGGTGTCATTAGTACACAGAGATGTGTGATTCCCTTTCCAGAGAAGCAGGAGAAAGAAGCCAGGGTAGGCATGTGGTTTCCACTCAATTGCTTTGGTAGCCCTGGGGTGACCTACTTGTCCCAGCAAAGCCTAGTCTGTAGCCAGAGGGCTATGTGGCTGTGCCATGTGCATGTGGCTGAAATGCCCGAGTGAGTTGGTGGCTGAGTTGAGGCTTGAGTCAGTGATCTTATCCTCATTGTAATCTTTTCACTTGAAAACAAATATCTTTGGGGATGTGTATCACAGGTTTCCCCCCCCCTCTTCCTTTGGCTGCCATCATGAATGAAGAAGGGACTCCTTGAAGGAAGAGGTTTGCTGTCGTCCCAGGAGTCACATTGCTGTCACTTCTCTTTGTAGGAGCGAATTTAGTGACATCTATAAAATTCCATGGAAGTTTAAGTGCAAAGCACTAGTTGGGTTTGGATTTCATGGGGATGTCATTTAGCTGCAGGAACTTTGGCCCACCTTATGGGACACACACACACACACCTAGAACATGCAGGCCTATAGTTGAGGTGGCTTTGGGGAACCAAAGTGGAGTATAGACTTTACACTGTCACCACATGCTTTGTCCATTAGCCAGGTGCCTCTGCTCCAGCTATGCCTAGTCTCTTTTCTCTGTGTGTTAAGTTTGGTAAAGCTCTTTCAGGCACTGGCCTTTGAGGACTGTTGAATGGCTGCTCTCTACAGGCCCTGTCTGTAAATGATCTTGGGTGGGCTCTGGTCGTCTCTGTTCTGAGCCTGAGCTCTTTCATTCTCCTGACCACAACTAAAGGCGTCATTGCAGGCAGCCACTTGAGCACAGTGGCACTAGTCATTGAGAAGCAAACTTCCAGAGTGACCATAGCAGTAAGGGACTACCCCCTACCAAAGAGAAGGGACCAAGAAAAATGGTGTCACCAGAGTCTAGAAGAGGAACAGTGCAAAGAGACAGACAAGGGAGATAGTTCCTGCCACACAACAGCAGCCTGTCTGGTTCCCACCCACCTGAGCCTCATCTCTCTGATCTCAGGATCAGGTTCCAGGTGCTACTGGGGGAGCCTGGGTAGTAGTCTCTAGGGACATGAAGGCTGAAAGTCTTCTGTCCTTGTCCCCATTGTTGTCTCCATACTGCTGGGGTGGTGGGAGCAGGGTACACTGTAAAGGGTCTCATTATGTAGTCCCAAACTATCCTATCTTAAATGCTGGGTCTAGTGGTATGAAGCACCGTCAGCTACCACTGCATTTTGATGATAGGTTTACAAGCCATCCATTGGGAGCTCTGGGGGGAAGTATCATTGTACCACATGATGAAGATGCAGAAAATACTTGCTAAATGAGTAATAAAACATACACAGATCACTAGCCATGGAACACATTTCAAAGAGTTATATTTAGTATACGTACAAAATACCCTTCATATTAAAGCCTGACAGAGTTGTCGTTTCTAAGGTTTTCTGTGTACCTGACCTGGTTCTGAGTCATTGTATTGTATCTATTAGCCAACCCTAGTCCTCTCTAAAACTCTGAAAGGTATATGTTCTGTTATCTCCATTTCTAGATGAGGATCTTGGAACATGAAGCAATAATAGCTAATGAGGATCAATACCAGGACTAAAATCTAAGGCAGACTGGTCCCAGGATTACCCGAACCCATAGGCCATGTGCTATGTCTGCCCTCTTTTGGTTGACGTGAACTGTAAGGAGTGGGTAAGGCTTGCCTAGAGCTTCAAGGGGCTCCTAGTTAGTTAGGCAGCCTGCCAGCATGATTGGCCATGTCAAAGACCGGAAAACCATGGTGTCTCTACAATCAACCAATAACTGTCACGTCTTTCAGGCCTTAATTAACTGAGAACCCAAGATGTCCCCCTAATAATAGTGGCCATCGCCAGTTTGTTTGTTTGTTTGTTTGAAACAGGGTTTTTCTGCAGTTTTTGTAGCCTGTCCTGGAACTAGCTCTTGGAGACCAGGCTGGCCTCGAACTCACAGAGCTCCACCTGCCTCTGACTCCCTAGTGCTGGGAAGCCATCACCATTTTTATTAGAGAGCAGCCAAAGACAATTCCCTGAGAATCTAGGAAAGACATCAAACCAACTTCGTGGCAGTATTTGACTCTCTGATGGGAGGTTTACAGAGGCTGGCGAAGAGGAACATACATGGTGATAGCTTATCATGATGATATCATTGAACTTGGAAAGGCTTCAGCACAAAGCATGAGTACTCTCAAGAGACCTGTGGGAAAGAGTGGCACTATGATGGGTCACTCAGCTCATTGCTTTTCTGTTAAACAGGAAAGAAGAGAAAAGTAGATGGTAATGACAAAACAAAAGTAAGCCATTCCAGGGCCACAAGTGACAAGGACAGGCAGGGTAACGTCTGCCAGATTTTGGCGGAAAACTTTCAAGTCATATTATTGGCTTATTTTGCTCACTTTCTTTAAAAAAAAAAACTCAAATTCCAACAACCAAATAGTTAAAAATTCACCTGTCAGTTTTAAGTTCACTGGGAAGGATAAATAGGAAGTCATATAGTGGCAAAGGAAAGAATGAGCCACTGTGAGCACCTGGCTTAACAAGGTGGGTTGTCCAGCATGACTGGGATTGAATATTCTGGAACCATGAATTCCTTACACTCTTACCCGTGCAACAGCTACACTGAAAAATACCCAGGCAAGCCTTAGGACTTGCAGTGTAGAATACACACACACACACACACCAGCTATGTCCTTATTTTTATGCCAGAGAAGCATGCTGGGTTAATACGAAATTTAAAAGCATAAAAGTTCACGTGTGTATAGTTCTAGAGCTGAATAAGATAGTATAGATGTTCAAGAAGCAGTGACTGGAAGCTTCTTGCTTTGTCAGACCCAATCCCAACCCTGATCTGCTATGAACAGAGGGAGCACTTAGGCAGGAAAACTGCATAAACCAGGGATTTTGGCAGAGACTCTGGCAGATGAGTTGAAACTGTAGTGGAACCACTCTTCCTGCAATGAGGAGAGCTTAGTCTCTGCTTACAACATGGGCTCTCCTCACCTGGTCCATAAACCTAGTTAATATTTGCACTTTAAGAAATTGTTCCTTAGTGCCCCCACCTTGCCCTAGAAAGCAGGCTGTGAGAAAAGCAAAGGGAAGCCCTATGCCTATGGCCCCAGGTATCATACCAGCCACCAACATGAGTACAACACATTCAGGACACCACAAGGTGCTGGTGACCTTCAGGAGTGAGGTAAGCAGTCCACGGGAGCCGTAGGCCTTGCCGAGGGCTATGGATTTTTTTAGTTTGGTTTGGTTTTTCAAGCTAGGGTTTCTCTCTGTAACAACTCTGGCTGTCCTGGAACTCACTTTGTTTACCAGGCTGGCCTCAAACTTACAGAGATCTGCCTGCCTCTGTCTCCCAAGTGCTAAGATTAAAGGCATGCCACCACCGCCTGACCTCCATGTTTAAAAAAAGAAAAAGAAATCTTGCTGCAACTAGAAGGCCAGGCTGGGTGGCAAAGCCAGCTGCTATGGCACACCTTTGTGTGCAGAGTACTAAAGCTTTTGAGTTTTAGGAGCTGTGGGAGTTTAGGGACATGGCCTTCAGAGAAGGCGCACCTAGATTCAGGTTCTGTCAAGCAAAATGATTATAATAGGTTTCGTAAGTTTTCTATTAAAATCTGGTGGGTTTGTCTGTTTTACCTCTTGCCTCATGGAAATTCCTTTGGAACAATGTTCAAGTTAGTGAAGCTGTATGGGATGATGGGAACCATGAAGCTTCTTCCTCACAAATCCTCAGTCAGGGCCAGAGCCCAGCCAGGGAAGCATTGTTAGATGTGCTGTTTTTATCTGCTTGGTTTTAGGAACATCCGAGACTGCTCATGGGAAAATGAAAGGCGGCATGGCCAACCATCCTCATGTCCACTCAGGCCAGCACAGTTGTTTCTGTGGAAACCTCATGGTACCCAATGGAAATCTGCCAGCACCAGCCCCTGCAGCTGGTCTACAGTGTGTCCAGATCCCTGTTCTGCAGGTAGGAACCACCCATGTGAATGCTGAGGTCTGCAGGGGCAGGATGGTGGAGGGGTGGCCACTGCCCTTTCAGTAAACTGCTCCAAGTCCTGTGTCCTGTCCCAGCCATCTTAATAACCCCAGCCTCTCTCTTCTTCCCAGCCTGTCTCACTGCATCTGTGCAAGCCCTTGCCTTTGTTAGGACTGACGTATCAGGTTTGTGGCACTGTGTTACCCTGTGTCTAGTCCCCTCAACCTGGTCCATCTTCCCCACATCTCTTGGAGGTGTAATGGCTTGTGCCTGTCTTGCCAAGGTCTGCTTGGGACCATTTTGGGCAGGCTGGAGGCAGTTGTGCCTCTGTCTTGCCAAGGTCTGCTTGGGACCATTTTATGCAGGCTGGAGGCATCTGAGACTGCCCAAGCTGGCCATATATAAGCCTCACAGCTGCTGGTATTCATGTTGCCCCACCTCTACCCAGACTCTCCTATAAACTCTCTTTAGACTGCTCTGGCCGTGCTTCTGGGCACCACTGCCTGCACAGCAGCTGGTGCAGGCTTTCATGTGAAAGTGATAGGGCCTTTTTGATTTTTCTGCTTTCTTGTTGGTCACTGAAGATAGGGCTCAGTCACCTCTTTGGGGGCTCAACAGACCTTTATTGGACAACCATCTATGGGAGCTCACTGCCAAGTCACTCAGCAGCCCCATACATACCTGCACTACCAGGATGACCTCTGAGGAGGTGGAATGGGGAAGGAAGAGGTTTGGAAGCTGAGAGATCTGGCTATATTCTGACTCGTCGCACACACCTGCATGGTGCGCACCACTTAGAGCTGTAGATAAAACTCCAGTAGGCCAGTGCAAATCTAGTTGTCAGAGACTGAGGGTGGAGCTGTTCCTGTTACTTCTGAAGACAGGCAAGGTCCATCTGGGAGAGAACCATGAAGGAAAGAGGTGGGACCAGGGGTAGAAGGCTGTAAAGGGCCTGCAGGGCTCAGATAAATGGGGGATGGGTGGCAAAGAGGGGCCTGGGGAAAAAGGGAATGAAAGGGTTCTAAACCGAAAAAGAAGCATGTGATGGTTTAGTGGGCAGAGACTTGGGCTTGTGTGGAGAAATGAGCTGAAAATCATGCTCCTCCCTCCTAGTTTGACCCAATGGTAGAACAACTTGGAACTGTGGGAGAGATCAAGGACTCCTAGAGATAGGGACAGCGAAAAGAGTGGGAGGCTTGTCCCAAAGTAGTATAGCTGCAGAGTGCAGGTCAGCTTGCAGAAGGCTCTTCCAAGGCTCAAGGCATAGGGTGAAGAGGTTGTAAGAAAAGTGCCACCACAGGCAGAAAAACGAGCCCACTGGAAAGTGTGTGTACCTGGGTATAACTCTTTCACCTGTCTTTTGACAGCTAATTGGCCCTCAGCTTCAGTTTTGTTGTCACAGATGGAAATAGCACTTAGAAGGTCCTTGGGGAAGTGGGAGGATGGAGTGCTTGAGAACAGAGTGCTCAGTTTGGGGGTGGTAGGCAGCTGTAATTAAATATGCATAGGAGAAGGCAAACCATTCTTTCCTGACTTGCTTCTGGGGACCTAGCAGCCTCATCTTGGGGCATCTGCTTTCAGGCCTCTGTTTGGCCCATAGGTAAGATGGGAACAGAGAGAAGGCCTTCCCATGGGCTTGAGAAAGTACCAGGGCATCCACACAGAATTTAGTACACTATAGGAGGAGTGGTACTGTTAGGACAGGGGACAGCTTTTGAGTGTTGAAATAAATAATAAACATAGGGAGTCAGGCAGCAGAAGATTCCAGACTAAACTGAACTTTGGACTGGATTCAAAGTGAGAGATATGGAGGGGCCAATGCTTCTGCTTCCTGATTACCAGTGTGTGATAGTTCTTGATGTTGCCTCCCCAGGATGACCCCTCAGGTGAAGGCGGCTTGCCACTGGCCCTCAGCCCGCAGCACTCTGCCTTCCACCCCTACTTCACCGTGGATCTGCCTGTCTACATCCTCCAGGTCTGGGTGCCTACAGTTCTTGCTCTTCTCAGTAGAACGCATCCATCCCAGGTTTCCCATGTCAGGAGGCTATAGCGTGGGTTAGCAGCTGCCATAGACTTGCCCTGGAGATGCATTGGGTTACTGGTCAGGTCCAGCCACCTTGAACTTTTTTGAAAAGATGGGGTCACGGCTTCAAATAAGGCTTGGTTGACACTGCAGTATCTGTAGAACAGGTGAAGAAACGTAGTGTGCCTATGACCACTGCACACTCCAGTTCTAAATTCCCCATGAGTGAGATGCACCCAGATAAGTTCAGTAGCTGTGCTATGTAGGTGGGTGGTTAAGCTGAGAGTGGGCAGCCACCAGTGCAGCTCTAGGTCTGAATGAAAGTCACTTTTCAGGCTGCCGACCTTCCTCAGAAATGTCATTTGTATTGTTCTAAGCCCCTCAGAACACTATTCCTAAAGAAAGGAAATCTGAGCCAGATGTGATAGACATAGATGATACCCATTAACCAGGAGACAAGGGTTGGAGAACTGCACATTTGAAGCCACTTGAGCCACATAGCAAGAATTTGTCTCTAAAAAAACACAGAAAAGGAAGGAAGAAGATATGGGGTGGTGGGGAAGAGAGCAAGAGGCAATAAAGTAGGGAAGTACAAACCACTGGTGACCTGAGACCTGCCCTCTACAGCTTGGAGCCTACAAGACCAAAGTAGGAGTGCTGGATTCGAGCAGGAGAGTGATGGGTACCACCCATGGCCATCCCTCTGCATGGGCCGCCTACTGTCTGCAGGCTATAAGCAGACATTATCTCAATTTTTTGGTTTTTGTTTTGTTTTACAGGAATGTACATGGGTGCTTGAATATATATGGACCCATCAGTAAGCCTAGAAAAAAAATCTGGGAAAACATAATGGTTCTGAGTTCACATTTTTTGTTGTTGTTGTTTTGGGTATTTTTGGTTTGGTTTGGTTTGGTTTTTGAGGCAGGGTCTCACTATGTAGCCCTGACTAGCTGGCCTGGAACTCACAGAGATCTGCTTGTCTCTGCCTTGTGCTGGGGTCAAAAGAATGTTCTTTGAAGGGACAAAGTATGGGATAAGTCTTTGCTGTGCCTTCCCCTTCTCTTCCTACTCCACCCCTCTTCACTTTTATGCTTGGTTTTGCAGGAGGTGCTTCCATCACCTGGAGGATCTGCTGGGCTGGAGAGTGTGCAGGCACCAGGAAGCACTATCAACCTGCAGGACCTTCAGTGACAGCAGCCTGAGCAAACAAGAACCATGTTCCAGGCTGTGTTTCAAGACAGATGATTGTGGTGTGGACCGGGAGATCTCATGTGACTTCTGCTCAGCAGTTCAGCCTGATTCTTTGAGGCTTTGGGGTACATGCATGGAAAGTGCTTTCATTCTGGTCCAGCAAGAGCCAGTATGGGCTATACTCTTTGAAACTGCCTCCACAGGTTGCCCTCAGTGAGATAGACACCATGTCCATGCCATGTGTCTGCATTCCAGCCTTTCCCAGGTCCCCATGGGCCTGAGCTGGGTAGCACTTGTTACATTAAAAGATTCCTGCAGTAAGTGGGTGGAACATGGCTCCCCGCTCAGGTATGTCTCTGCACTAAGTCTGGACAGGGCCTTCTATTGTAGTGTGTTAACATTTTGCCCGAGACATCTAGAAATTTGGTTCTTTTCTGAGATCTTGTGTGACAGACTGATTCTCACCTGCTAGGATGGTCTTGGTGGGTGTGTTGGTCTCACTACACTGTATGCCATGGTGAAGCCAAATTCAGGCTGAGGCAGGTTGCACAGGCAGCTAATCTGAAAGGCGATTGGGGTGCCCTGGCGCCCACCAGTGGCCTGCTAGTAGACCCTCTTTCTAGACTCATACTTTGGGAATGAAGAGTTCAGACTTTTAAAGTCATTTTCCTAAACTCTGTATTTGGAATTCTTGGTAAATAGTAACATGTCTTCAGTCTCTACAATGAGGTTCTGAATGCTGTATGTTAATGTATAGGGCTGGAATGATAGGTGTGTTTTATGGTTGAGGTTGAAGATAAGGATATTATGTGACCTTGGCATTGTGTGTTTTCACAGTGATTCTGTCTTCCCAGGGGAGATGGTTGCCTTGCACATATTTATTTGTTAGTGAAGACTGGATACAGGGTCACACAGAAATACATTTTTCTTGGGCCTTTGGAGTGTGTACTTATTCAGATACTGTTTTGGTTCTGCCCCATCTGAGTTGCTTTGTTTCTTGGATTTGGGGAGGGCCCTGAGTTTGGGCATGAGTCTTCTCTGGATGGCTCTGTGGTGCCATCTGCCTAGGTGCTGCTCCCCACTCAAGTAGGATTGCTAATCCTACTTGGGAAGGCTTCTTTCCACAGGTCTCTCCTGCATCACAGGCCCAAGTGTAGGGACTAGACTTGCCCACCTGTCATCAGGGCCCTCCCCACTCCATGAGCAGCCTGGTACCACTGTCACCTGCCTCCAGAGCTCACCTCACAGAGAAGCTTCCTTCTCCCACAGCCTCCAGGGTGTGTCTGCCAAGTGACAGGATGGGCTGTCATGTTCTGAGCACTGGAGCTTCCTGCTGCCACACACCCAACTCTTAGTACAAATGAATAAAAGTGTTTGTGTGTCATGTACTAAAGGTTTTGCTCTGGTTTCATTAAAGGTATGTGCATGGTATTGAGATTCTTGCCCCTTCTGCCCAGCTGGCCACCAATTCTTTTGTCTCCAAGAGCAAACAACACCCTGCCTTCCTGGGGGACAGGTTTTGAGCTTTTCTCCAAGCAGCTACCTCTGATGAGAACCAGGATGGTGTTCTGTCCCTCGAACACGTTTTGGGTGAAATAACAAAGGAGGGGTTCCAAGAGGCTTCCTTCAACAGGTCACTCAGACTCCTGAGAGACATGGTTTTATTTCCTGTGAGTAAGGAGGCTGACAGGAGAGCATGAGGTGGAGTTAGCCCCTTAGGCTCGCAGTCCTTGCCTTCACTAACTACTGACCTCTTCCTGAGTCCTCAGCCAGCTCTGCTGCTAAGTGAAGAAGAAGAGCATCTCCTCCTTGTCCTTGTCCATTATCATGTGCTTAGACTCCGCCTTTATTTTGATGACTGGTGGATGGGAGCGGCATACCAATCTCCTGCCTCTCTGCAGGGGCAATAAACATGGTGAGCCTATGCTGCCTGTGTAGATGTCGTGCTGCCCACGTGCCCTGCCATAGGGTTCAGGAAGGGACCAGCAAAACCTGGTCATGCAGACCAGCCACTCAAGGGTGGCAGTGGCTAAAGGGACCTGGAGTGTGGGTAAGCCTAGCAGTCACCATGCCAGCTCCACAGAGCACACTTTCTGGAGAGCAAGAGTTAAAGTATTTCCTAGCTCAGGGCTTCCACAGGAGACCCTGCAATGTGACAGAACACATTAGAGGTCGGCCTGTAAAAGACAGTGATTCCCTCTTAAAAGGCCCAATCCCAAAACCTTCAGCTCTTTCTGAGTTAAGCTGTCTGTTCTATGTCCAACAATAGCCCTTGACCGATGGTCCTAACCAATACATAACTCCTCCATGCTTTGTCACATACATGTTGAACTGAATCATGTAATATGAAGCTGTCTGCCAGCCTCCCAAAACTTAGCTATCTCCTTTATTCTTGGATTTGCTTGGGGAGGTTCTCTGAAGGCTGCTCTCTGAAGGGGCTCCTCTGCCCTGTCATCCCTCTCGCGGCAGCATGTGTTCTCTCTCTCTCTTCCCCTTTGCCCCCAAACCCTTTTCTTAATAAAGCTCCTCTCCAGGAAGGAAAAGCCTCCCCTTCCTGCTAAGGCCCTGTTAGGTTTAGACCTCCATATATTGTCCTGTTTCTGTCTAATGCTCTCCCTGCCATCTGAGTCCTGATCATGGCCTGGATGCCCTTTCTCCTAATGAACTGCATCTTCTGAAGGGAATTATGTGTTCAGCTTTCTTTCTGAACTAAACACTGGGATGTTTTGTACTATCTTATTAATGCTGTTCATCTTTCCAAGCAATAAAATGGGCAGCCATGTTTCATAGACGCCCACCAGCTCCCCTCTCTCTCAGGGACCATGCTTGGCTCCAGGCCTGCTTTCAGGGCCAGACTTTCTGCTGTCACATCAAAAAGGCACAAGGATGCCACAGTTGTTTTTCTGTGGGGCAAGGGCTTCAGACCACAAGACAAAGGCCTAACAACAAGCAGTTGCTTGACCTGGGGTCTGTTTGCAGGGTGGACAGAGCAACAGGACCCTGAGACTGGTTGTTCATGGGAGTTCTGTGGCTGAGCATCTGCACCTGGCAGGGGCTGTGTGAATAGCACATCTGGGAGATTGGTCCTGGTGAGGACAGCCCTAGGACAGGGCACTAGAAGTGCCTGGCTTTGGAGACTATTCCACTCCAGCATGGCACTGCAAGCACCTGTCTGTTTCTTCAGGGAAGCCTGGGAGCTCAGGCTGGAGAGCCTAGGAGGTACACCCTAGAGTGGCCCTGGAGCCACCTCTCACCTTTTTTATTTCAGCTTGGGCCCTGGCTCGAGCCCGCTGCAACCGCTCCTCCTGCAGCTCCTTCTGCATCCTGACCTTCTCTTCACGAAGCCTGGAGACAAGAGGTGGCTTACAGGGACCCAGGCCTAGGAGGAACCCCTTTTCCCACTCAGACTCCAGGTCAGTCCATGCCTTCCCATATGTAGAAAATGCCCCCTCTGCCCTTCTGTCATTCGTGGACAAATCAGCCAAAGCTTGCAGGCGAAGGCAGATAGGGGGTGTAAATGCCGTACTTGAGAGTGACCTAAGGTTTAGACCACAACCCCCCAAAAGCACCTTTCCCTAGATCCACATCTTTGTCTTCAGTCCCTGTGCCCACAATCCTACACCTTGGCACCTAACTAGGACATTAGTCTTAAGGTGCTGGGACCCCAGAGGAGATGGCCCCGTGCTTGGGAGAGACATACAGACTTTGCAGATAGTTGTGTCCCATGACCCCTGCCCTCTGGAACCCACAGAGGCCTGGCCTCACATCACAGAGACCTGAGCTTGTCTCTCTGGTCAAGAAACACACAAGGGTGGATGCTTACGAGCATCCTGCACCCAAGCCAGAGCTACAGTCATAGAAGTTTGGACACAGTGGCTTACCTCATGCGCCGCTCCCTCTCCTTGGCCTTCTCAGCCTGCTCAATCTTAACCTGGGGCACTCTCTCCAGATTCTCTAGCAGCTCATCCAGCTGGTGCTCCACCACAGTCAGCATCTGCACTGTGCCCAGGTTGGACTCCTGCTGCATGCCCACACATTTCCGATACACATCCAGCACCTTGTGGTTCAGGCTCTCCAGCAGCTTGTCCTGGGGACAGTGGGCCAGCAGTGTGGCATGGCTGCAGGCCCTGCTCACCCTCACATGATAGCCTGCCTACACCAGCAGTCATTGCTTGCCAGCCAGGATGGAACAGCCACAGAGTGGGCTCAGAGAGTGGGGTGGAGCAATGGTACCTGCTTTTCTTAGCCAGAATAGCTCTAGTGCTCCTGTGGTCACGCTCTGACTCATCTCATATCCTAGCCCTTCCTCCAGCTTCTTCAGCAAGCCCATTGAGGCCCAGTCCCTGTTCCAGGGAGCCATGCACTGACCCCAGCTCCCCACAGGACCACATTCTGTGAGGCCCAAGGTAGATGAGCTCACCCCTCTTGACAACTGCTATGTGGGTATTGAGTGGGTATTATTGAGCAGCAGCAGACAAAAAGGCTTAGTCAGGCCTGGCCATAGCCAGTGCCCAGTAGCTCTTGACCAGGCAGGAGTCAGGCCCCTGACCTGGTATCTGCCACACAAGGCACTGGGCAGTCCTGGAAAGAGCTAAAATCTGAGTGAGTAAATGATATTTCTGCTAGCGTGCTGAGCTCCTGGCCTGCCCTTGTCCCTGTTATCAAGTCTGGGAAGCAGTGTGGGCAGCTGAGGGAGTAGGTGAGCAGACCCCTGGGGCACATGCCACACCAAGCACACAGCATAGGGAGTGAGCAGGGCCTGAGGTGCTGGGCCTGGGCCCTGCTCTGAGACACTCCTGTCCCTACCTGCTGGTCACCCTTATACTCCCCGAAGTGGAAAATGCGAGCTTTGAGCTGCAGCTCTGCTGCTGACTCCTCCTCCTTGGAGATTGATATCATCATGGTGGTGATCCATTGCTTCAGCAGGTTGACCTCCCTGTCCCTGCAGGGTCAGACAGTTCCCTCAGCACCTGGCTCCCACTAGGCATGACCTAGTAGGCAGAGCTGTGTCCTGAGACCATAGGACATAGAAGAGTGGAGGCTCTGCCCACCAGGAGTGCAGAGAGGAGTTACCCACCCTTTGCACCTCATGTCAGTGGGAAAGCCACTAGTCTCTTCCCTTAACAGCATTAGCTTGTAGAATTTTGTGTTTACCGAATTGAAATTCCTTCCTTTCTGTTCCTAATTTGTGAACCATGGTGTCGTTTTACACACTTGTTGGGATTCAACTTGTTTTCATCTTCTTGAGGTCTTTGTAGCCACAGTGATAGAACACCCTGTTCTGGACCCCTCTCTCCTGAGCTGTCTGTGTCTGGCTTGGCATTAAGGCCGTGCTGCTCCCTCCTCTTCTGTCTTTTGGAGATGGCTGAGGAGTGTTGTCGTTTCTCCCTTAAATGTGTGAATGTGTGCGCGCTCTGTGTGTGTGTGTGTGTGTGTGTGTGTGTGTGTGTGTGTGTGACAGGTCTCTCACTGCCTGGGGCTTGCCAATGAGCTAGGCTTGCTGGGCAGCAAGTCCCAGGGATCCTCTGCCCCTTCCATCCCAAACCATAGTTATAAATGCACACCACAATGGTACCTGGTATATGTGTGTGATATATATATATCATATATATATATATATATATGAGTTAGAGAAGCACAGGTCCTCCATTCCCTTAAACCCTTGAATGTTTTGTAGAATTATCTATTAACTCAGCTGGATCTAAGGCTCTTTTGCTAAATTATTATCCATTCAATTTCTTTGCTTTTCTCTTTCTCCGAAGTTGTTTTCTGATTTTTTTTTCCCCATAAGAAAGGGTGATTGAGTTCATGGGCTGTGACTCAGAAACCACATGTGGGTGTTCCTGGGGATAACTGCTCTCTGTCACCTGTGTCCTGCTGGCAGTGTGGATGGCTGTGTTGAGGGAGAGCAGGTCCTCTGGGATGCTGCGAGAGGTTCCTGGCCTCTCTCCAGAGTATTTCCTTGTGCCTCCAACCCTTGCCAGGGTTCCAGAAAGCAGTTTTGCCTAACAGCTGGTAGTTCAACTTTATTCTGGAGGCAGCCATACTGGACCAATAAGGTGAGTTTTGAGGAACATGGCTCCCTGTCTAGACATTGAAGTCTCAACTGGGTCGAGGCCTATGCCCTGGCTGCTTCTGTTGCCTGAGCTGCCTTTGCTGGGCCTTTGGGTGGCTGGGTGCCCCCTGTACCCAGCAGATGCCTGGGCCACACACTGCTTTCCTGCCTTCCCTCTCAGCTGATGTCACCTGCCCCTCACATCACTCACCATGTCTTCTGCCTAGCACATGCATTTCTTCCTAGCTAATGTGTGGGTCTTTCTGCCGTCGCTGCCATCCAGCATAAGTTCCCATGAAGAGGCTCAGCGTGACCCTTGCAGGTCTTGGGCCCACCCAGAAAATTTGCTCAGAGTTTAGGGCCTTGGAGGATGAACCTGAACAACACCCTCACCCAGTACCCCAGCCCAGCCTTCCCTACTCAGCCCCCTTGGGCTCTGGAATGAGCAGAGGAGGAAACTGGGATGGGGTGGCTGGTGGCCACACCCTGTAGCAGGGATTATGAGTCTGAGCATCCAGTGAGCTCCGGGTGGGAGTGAGACCAGCTCCTGCCTCCCCTGCTGCCTTGTTGACTACATCTAGGACCTTGGGTTTCTCTAGGGTCTTTCCATTGCCCTGGTCCCTTGCTGTGCTAGACAGACTTTGACAGACCTGTCTTCCCAGGCCCCACCCATCCTCGACTGACTCCAACCAGTCAAGTCAGGTGGCCCTGTGCCTACCCAACAGCTGTACCTCTGCTGCTTGGTGCCCACCCAAATGCTGCAGGTCCCTGGCAAGGCACGTCTTTCTTTCCTCACATCTTGGGGCCAGGGGCGTGATGTGAGGACCTCTGATACATCCCCATAGCTGAAGTGACTTGAAGGCCAGCTTCTGGTCCCTTCCAAACCATGCCTGCCTGAGGGCCCTAGGGTATGGTGGCCTTCCACATGGCAAGGCTGGCTTCCCAGGGCCTGGGTTAATGGCAGAAGGGCTGAATGGGAGGTCCACAGTGCTGCCTTCTGACTGAAGGTGGCTCTAAGGTCATGGTATCTACCCAGACCCTATACAAGGAAGGGGCAGCTGATAGTGCAGTGGGGGCAGGAGTGGCAAGGGGGCAGCATGGCGACCTACATGCGGATCTGGGTGTTTTTCAGACTGACGTTCAGATCATCCAGGGTCTCCTCCATCTCCTGCGTGTTCTGAATCAGGGACAGGTTCTGTTCCTCTAACTCTGTGAAGACATCTAAGAGCTGTTGGGGCTCAGTGAAGTACAGTGCCAGCTCCTGTGAGGGGTAGGCAGAGAGGGTGCTGTATAGGACGGGGCCTGTTGGAACAGTGCAGAGTACTTGATGGGGTGCAAGAGGGGAGAGAGCCCTGCCACAGACCTCCCCATCGCTGTCAGTGTTGTCTTGTGATGATGGCACAGTAGGGCTTGACCTGAGGACAGACAGTGGGATCAGAGCTCCGGGACCAGTCTAGGCCACAAGTGGCGGGGGGNGGGTCAAAGGACTAAAGACATGGATGGAACGTGTTCCCTACCTCTCCCTTCCCCCATATTGCACCAGCCCCCATCGAGGTCCCACAGTCAAGAAACACTCAAAATTCAGTCATGAGTCCCCAGTTAGAAGAAGACTACCTTCTCTTGGTCCACTAGGTTACTCTACCCTGATCTATCAGCCCTCTCTCTAGGCGCAGGGCCTTCTGTACCCTCACTTACATCGTACGTACCTTCCTACTTACCATTTGTTTTGAGTGCCCCTCTGAGGCCACCTGGATTGGGTCTGGTTACCTGCCTCACTCATAGCCATTGGGCATACCAAGCTCTTCCCAGCTGACTGCAAGCAGTACCACACAGGGCAGGGACTGTCCTGAGACAGCTCACAGGGATGCAGAGGCTGCTTTGCCACCACACTGCATGGACGCCACGTCCACGTGCTTTCCAGCCCTTCCCAGTGATCCCCACCCACTCCAACTGGACTGTGCCCAGGAGCTACAGGTGTGTTATCTGGGGGACAGGTGCCCAGGGATGTGAAGTGGAGATGGAGATATACAGGTGCATAGTTCAGCTCAGTCACTGGCTCAAGGAACTTCAGGAGACTGCTGTGCCCCGCTGCTTTGAATCCACCTCCAAAGGGATATGGTCCTCTCAATTGTGACCTTGTGCAGTTCACAATCCATCCAGTTGTGTTCACCTAGCTCCCCGCTTTTTGTTTTGTTTTCTTTTTCGAGACAGGGTTTTCTGTGTAGCCCTGGATGTCCTGGATCGCATACTATAGACCAGGCTGGCCTCAAACTCAGAACCCACCTGACTTTGCCTCCTGAGTGTTGGAATTAAAGGCGGACACCACCACCACCCCGCCCCGTTCCCAGCTTCTCAAACTGTGGGTCCCAATCCCATGGGGGGTTATGTAGTTAAATGTGAGGGGAAAAACTGGGCAACAGTGAAAGGTCTCTTAACATGCAATGACCAGAAATTAATTAAAAGTCAAACAAAGGAAGTATAATTAATCTGGGGTGTTTTGGACAGCACTCACCCATGTTGCATTGTGCATTCACTGCAGACTTGGTTCTGAGTACACACATGCAGTTTTCACTGTGCATGCTGTTACACCATACACCACCAATAATGTTGCCTGGAACCATCTCGGCCCAGATCCTAAGCTCAGGCTCAAGACTACATTGCAAACTGCAAGGCTTTTACTGTGCATCCAATATTCTGGGACTCTGAAATGTGGGGCCTTGCTGAGCCTTCTGGGATAGCCAACAGACAGGAAAAGCTGCCCTGCCCCTGGCACATGTCTTTCATTGAGGAACAGCCCCTCCACTCTCCTTTATTGTGCTGTCACATTAGGGCTACTGACTACCTCAGTCACCCCAGGGCAAGAACCAGACACCTGGGGCAGCCTTATGGGGTGACCTTCAGCTGGTTTCCCTCTCCTCACCCTCCCCAAGAGTCACATGAAATTTCTTGCCTCTCCCCTGTGACCCTGCCATCCTGGCTGTCTCCTTTAATGGCCTTTGCTTCCCCCCAGCCCCTGGAGACCACTCACAGTCTGGAGTCCAGCTCACTGTACAGGCTGGGTTGGCTGAGCTGGCCAACCTGCGGGAGGCTCTGAGTGCTGGATGGGGCATGCCCAGACCGTGTAAGCTTTGGGGATTTCTTCAAGCTCTGAACCTCTGGGGGAAAGCGGGGGGGGGGGAGGTCTGTATGTGCCCCTGGCATGAGGTGTGGGTCCCTTCTGGACTGGGGAAGTCATACCTTTCCACAGCAAGGCTGTCTTGCTCTTGCCAGACCCTACAGGAAGCAAATGAAAACCCCATCAGACCATTGCTGGACCCAGACTTTCCATGATAATTCAGGCTCCCAGCCCGGGAGAAGAAGCAGAGAAATGCTTGGGGACAGAGCCCTTGGTTTGACTGGAAAGCCCATGTCCCTGTGGGAAGGCTCGAACTGTGAGCTCCTGGGTGTTCAAAGTAGGTACTCCTACGTGTGGAGCCAGCCATGAAAGGACCAGATGGGGCCCATACATAACAGGGTTCCTTCAAGCTGGGTACAGGTTCTCTAAACCACTACCAGGACCCACCCTTGGGGGGGCACCCTTCTCTTTACCCTACCTTTTTCCCCTAATAAGGTGGCCATGCTGCTGTCCTTGGTGAACTCCCCAGGCTCCTTGGCCTTTCTACGAGCTTGGCGCTTCATCTCCTGCTCTTCTAACCACTCCTTGGGTGACAGCTTGTACAGGAAATCCTTGTAAATCTTGTAA
Source organism: Ellobius talpinus (assembly GCA_001685095.1). Taxonomy (NCBI): domain Eukaryota; kingdom Metazoa; phylum Chordata; class Mammalia; order Rodentia; family Cricetidae; genus Ellobius; species Ellobius talpinus. Next base: position 23,366 of record LOJH01007720.1, read on the forward strand.
TGCTGCAAAGTATCTTCGAATTTGGAGATTTCACTAGGCTCAGAGAGAAATGCAGAAAGTTAGGCAGGGTCCGCCACCAAGTCCTAGCTAGAAGCAGCTGGGAAGGGACCCAGCCCTGCAGGAGCCAGAACAGTCAGGATTTCCTAAGTTGTGACCCTCTGTGACCTACAGGGTCTTCATCCATGGGGATAAAGGCTGCTGCTCTCAGCCTGGACCACAATGGTCCTGTGTCCTGATGGTGTGGCCTCCTCAGGAGAGCCACTGAGTCTCAGCTTCATCAACACCCATAAAACAGGCCACAGCTTCCCACAGGGTTTGAGTCCTTGAGAGGCCTTTGTGGTCCTAGGTGACCCTTGAGTCCAGTGAAGTGACAGAGAAAGGTACACCCCCTGTACTCTACCTTTTGATGGCCGTGATCTGGGCCGTGAGTTCCCGAATCTCAATGATCTTCTCCACCTTGATCTTGGTCTCTTTCTCAGCCCTGGGGAACCAGGAGGCCAATTTAATGGATCATTAAAGATCAATCAGAAATGGATGAAGCCATTGCCTTGGCCTCGGGCACAAGTCAGGTGGGGAGCTAAGGGTGTAGCTAGGGGTAATGACCATAGGTTGAAATTAGGGCCTGGCTAGGGCTCAAGGTTCCAGGTCCAGGTAAGATTAGAGTAGACCTGGTTCAGGTGTGGGTTTTTACTGGCAAGGTCACAAGGGCCTGAAGGCTTACAGTCTCCTGGCCTGCACTGAGCTGCGGTCATTCTCCCTGAGGAACTCGTCAAACAAGTTTGCATCCTTCTCCAGGAACTTCTCAGCTCTCTCCAGTCTCCTCTCCTCCCGGGTTGCCAGCATTTCTAGCCGCTGGATTTCATTTCGCTTCATTGCCACGGCATACTGTGAACCATCAGAGCATAAAGGTACCTGGCTGGGCCAGAGCCAAGCTACAGACCCTCGGCTGGATATAGCCATTCCCACCTGGAGGAGGAACATGTTTCGCTTCTGTTCCATATAGTCATTCAATGTTTCAGGCTCCACATTCTTATCTGCAACAAGACCCAGAAGGTGAGTAGGGGAGAGAGGCTGGAGCCCAGGCTGGAATTACGTATCTAAGACAGTCCGCAGAGGAAGCTGGACTACCCAGGGTGTTACAGTGATGATGGGTCTGAAAAAAGGGGAGAAAAGGCTCCCTCAGCGTATAGCCAACCTCCTACATCTGTGTGGTGTTTCCTTGGATTCAACCAATGGATCAGTATATGGAAGAGAATCATATTTGCACTACAGTTAAACAGAATTCCTTTGTCACTACAAGCAACTGTCCACATAGAATGCATATTGAGTCCATAATGTATAGATCTATGGATGACTTAGAGAATACAGGTGGGCATAAATATAACTTGAACATCACTGTGGGTTCTGATACCAAGGGGGCTCCAGGAAGTTGTTCCCTGGGATGCTGAGAGGTGATTGCTAGGCTCCACATGGTTGGTGACTATCTGCCTTGGGCCTCTCTTATGATAGCACCCCCACAACTCATGAGGTTGGCATAGAGAGAGGAGTCCAGTGGTGGCCATGACCTATCAAATGCTGCAGTGTGACTAAGATGACCAAGACCTGGAAGGCAAATTTTAGTTATGACCTCACTGTAGTTGAACTGTCCATTGCCTGTGATTGGCTGGTTGTTGAGTGGGCCTAAGCCTCTACAAGCGGAGCTTGCTCTACTGGTGCAGACCATGCAGTCTCCATGTGATCAGCATGTCCTAGAACTGTGGCCCATCAAGACAGAGCTCTTCAAGGTATATGGTGTCAGACACACAGAGAGAGGACCTTTCTTAATCATCCCTTATTCCTGCTCCTGTACAAGGTAGGGGTGCTATACCTTCGGTCATGGCCAGCTTCCAGGCAGTGTTGTTGTGGAAGGTGTGCAGCTGCCGGGCCTCAGCCATCAGCTCTTGGTCCTCTATCTCCTCTTCTAGCTGCAGCTCCCGGCGCAGGCTAGTGTGCTTGGCGGACACCTTGGATGCATACGTCATCTTCTGGTGCACCCTCAGCATCTTCTTTTGTTCACGTTCCTGTGGGGGTGACAGGCAGTCAATGGATCCAGGGTCTTGTCAAATGCATGTCTCCAGTGCCTCTTATCTAATGCCAGAGGCTGAAGGGGCCCACACATAGGGAGACACACACACACTCACACATACACCTGTGCTGAGCACTCTGTTGTTTGTGCTCTTAGAGAGGCTGTGGGCTCTTGCACACACCCTCTAGGGTTGAACAGGACAATGACCACCTGAGGATGGGACTGGGGAGAGGCAGCTATACCAAACACAGGTGCCAGTTCAATGTGCAGCCAAATAACAAATGGTACTAGCATGGCTAAGAGATGATCACCTGTCCCTTCACCCAAAGTCCCCTTTAAATGAGGCCAAGAATTGCTAAAACTGACAAAAGGTTTAGGGAACTTAAACCTGTTTCCAAAAGGCTAGTAATTCTCTCTACAGGATGTCCTGTCAGCTGGCTGGAAGCTTACTGGCTGGCTCCCCTGCCCTGCTCCTCTGTGCTACCCACAGGGAGCTCTCATGATCTATCTATAGACACTCCCTGTCTATAGCAGCTCTCAAGCCCAAGTGCTGTCTAGCATTGTAGGCTTTGCAATGAAGTCTCCCCATTCAGAAAGACTCTCAGCATCAGTCTGTTTTCTGCTAGGACCCACAAGCTGCCACAATCCATTATCTGATAATCCTGAAGAATCTCAGCTGGGTACAGGGGTATGGTACTCAGTGAGGAGGGTAGTAGGTGGAGGAGGGGTGCAGCAGGTGAGGAGGGGTGCAGCAGGTGGGGGAGGGATGCAGCAGGTGGGGAGGGGTGCAGCAGGTAGAGAAGGGGTGCAACAGGAGAAGGTGCGGCAGATGGAAGAGGGGTGCAGCAGGTGGGGGAGGGGTGCAGCAGGTGAAGGAGGGGTACAGTTGGTGGACTGCATTGTCTGGGCTTGTTCTGCTGTTCTGTTTTGGGCCTGTGGGATCCAGGGCTGCCGTGGATCCAGGTCACATGACTAAAACAAGAGGCAACAAGCTGGGATGCAGGTAAGACGGGGGTTGGGGCACTCCCTGTGGGATTCCAAGCAGGGGAGAAGTCCAGAGGAGGGGACCTGTGAGATGTGAGACAGGCCTTGAAGGACATGAAGAATGCTGGGCAAGAATGGCATTCCACACAGGGAAAGTGGGAGCGGTAGAGAGCAGCTGGGCAAGCCACCCGACTGAGGCCCAGAGACGATGGTAGGATAGCCAAGCAGGGTCTGCACTTGACTTCCTAGGGAAAGCGACTACTCTGGACTGAGTGGGTTGAGGAGGGAAGCATTTACCTGATACAGGAGGAACAGAGCGCAGGGAAGCTTCTCAGAAGAGGCTGACCTAGGCCCAGATACTTACTGCAATGGCTTTATTCTGCTCCTGCTCTCTGAACAAGAAGAAATCCACATCCCCTGACATGTGGAAAGGATTACTTGAGGGGTCAGCTATAGTCACATGCCCTGGAAAAGGAAAAAATAGCTCATGTCTCGGGGTCCTCGTGACTTTCTACTCCTCATGGGATACAGCACCACTGAGTGTTCTTCAATCCAGCCACACCAGAATCTTCTGGGTCCTTAAGCCCCATAAACTTGCCTCTATGGTTTAATCTTAGGGGAGCTGGTCTCCTGCCTGGCATCTGTCTCACCCATCTGCCTCTGGCCTGGTGTGAAAATCCCAGCAAGCTCCATTCCCAGAGAAAGAAAGCAGAGCCTCTGGTCAAAAGTGATGGAACTGAACAGGTTTCCTATGGGTAGGGCAAGTGGGGTGCAGGCCAGGCCAACTCCTGGAGGCCCTGGAGAGATGGGCAGAAATCCATCCAGGGAACCAGAAGCAGGCCCCAAGCCGGGTCTCATGCTGGCCATGCCCTTTCTCCTCTACACTGATTCAGATCCTAGTGTGAGTTCCAGGGGTCCAGGAAGTCAGAGGGGTGAATGGCACACAGGGTCCCCCGGGTCCCCATCAGTGTGAAAGTCCAGGACAACTGTGGAAGGCAAGAGGAGTACTGGTGTAGTACAGACTGTTAGAGAGCTCTGGGAGAAAGGAAGGGTATGTCTGCTTTCAAAGACCTCTGCAGCCACACTTACGGCCACACGGAGTTTTGGTCAATGGAATATGAGCCAGAACTGTTCAATGGGACCACTGGGATGTCCTTATCCATCTGAGGCTGAGGTAACGAGAGGGTCGTGTTTGTAGTGAATTAATTGACGTGGGAAGACTCCGCCTGTCATGGGCAGCACCACTCCTTGGGTTTAGGACCTGGACTGAACAAGAGTGGAGAAGACACTGTGCTCCAGTCTTGTAAGCCTGCATTGATTCCTTGCTGCTCTTGGCTGGCAGTTTTCAGTTCCCGCTGCCTTGGCTCCCCTGCTATGAGGGACTGTGACCTGGAGCTGGGAGCTAAGATAAGCCCTTTCTCCCAAGTTGCTTTGAGGGAAGGGGCGCATTTTGTCAGCAATAGAAAACAAGGGCTGGGAGTTTTCTCTTTTGGGGTTCCTTTCTTCCTGCCTTGAGTCAGACACGGTTGTGCATATCAGCCTTTCCATGACCATGAGACAATCTTGTATTTGAAAATTCTGGTGAGAGAAAATCTTAGGGCCTGGTCACCCGGATGCCTTCTCAGGGTTTTGAAGCTCAGATCTGATTCATTTCCCACTGGTTACTCCACTACCAACCCTCACGTTTCTGTTGAGTTTTGCCTAACAGGAAGATTAACACCCCCCTCTGCTCTGCACCTTGGAAACCAACCTGACGCACCCTAGGAAAGGGGCCACGCACCCCACTCCACCCTGCACCCTGGAGGTCAGCCTGTCACACCCTAGAAAAGGGACCAGGCTTCGCCTCACCTACCCTGCTAGGGAAACTACCTTTGCTTTTCTTTGGAGGTTTCTTTTTATCTTCAACGAAGGAAGAGGAGCTGTTGTTCATGAACTCCAGGGTGCTTTCTGGTGAGACACAAAAGCAATGTGAGAGCCACAGCAATGATGCCCTGGCCCTGAGAGCTGTGAACACACAGCAAGGGTGGTGCTGGGTTCCAGCTTAGCCACCTCTCCGAGCCTCCAGGTATACAAGTGAGATGAGGATGCTATCTTTGCTGAGAAGTAAGGCTGTGTGAAGCCATGAGCATCCCTTCCCTGAAAACTGGCAGGAGGCAGCTGCTTCATGCCTTCCCTTCCCTCAGCCCCCTTGATATCTCCCTGTAAGCAACGTGCCACTGACTCCTCCCATGGCGGAATGGAAATGTCAATATCACATTCCTTGGGAAGCCCCACCCCCTCCCACCTGGAAAGGGTTTTGCTAACCTGGCCCTGTTACAAGAAACCTAAGGTGAAGGGCCAAGTTCCCTGAGGCTGGTTCATATCTTTCTTCAGGTGACTTCAGGCATTTGAAGTCCAACTGCTTTACTGACCTTGTCACCTGACACCCACAGCAAAGAGCCTTGCAGGCCCCTCCCAAGACAACCAGGACTCCAGCATCCTGGAGCCCCTGCCAGGGGAACCAGAAGAGAGTAGAACTGAGCTGTGGGGGTAAGTCAGGGATGACTGTGGTCCCCAGTGCCCTGAGATGGAGGAAGTCAGTCCTGAATGGTCCCAGGTGGAAGGGTAAGGGTGAGCAGAGCCCTGGAGGCCCAGCAATGTGTCTGAGCATAGGAAAACTCAATCTGAAGCCTGGGATACTACAGGACTGAGTACAGTCTCACTGTAGCAAAGGGTGGGTCAGATGAGGGGTGAGGTATCCTGTGTTCCTCAGAGCTCCCTCCTGACTACTTCCTAGAGTCTATGGGAAGTTTTCCTGTAGTAACATTTGATTATCCTGTCATAAAAATTAGAAGATACTAAAAGCTAAACGCTAAACACAACAAAGCAAACCAAAGTCAAAACTGTACTTCAAATCTTCATTCTTAATTGAAAAAGCCATATACATTGTCAAATTTTCCAATTTTATGGTTGAGAAGCATCCTCACCCATTCTTTCTGCTCAACAGAGGTTTTTTCCCCATGGGAGAGTCTTCCCTGTGTGTCCTAAGCTGGCATCAGACCCACAAGGGTGTTGTATCTCTAATTTATCTACATATATCTCCTGTATATCTAGTTTATCTAGGTATCTGGATATATCCTCTATATCTCTAGTTTATCTAGATATATCTCCTAGTTTATCCAGGTAACTCTAGCTTATCTGGATATATCCTCTCTATCTCTAGTTTATCTAGATATATCTCCTGTATATTTAGTTTATCTAGATATATCTCCTAGTTTATCCAGGTAACTCTAGCTTATCTGGATATATCTTCTATATCTCTGGTTTATCTAGGTATATCTCCTGTGTCTCTAGTCTCTATAGATACATCTCCTGTGTCTCTGGTTTAAAAGAAGACTTGAGGGCTGGCAAGTTGGTTTAGCAGTTAAGAGCATCAACTACTCTTGCAGAGAACCCACATTTGGTTCTCAGCACCCAAATGGTGGCTAACAACCATCTGTTATTCAAGTCCCAAAGGATCCAACACCCTCTTCTGGCCTCTGAGGGCACCAGGCACACACATGTACATATAAGCAAGCAAAACATCCGAACAAATCTTTTTAAATTTTCTCAAGAGTACATTAATTTGAGGAAGAGGAAATGGGTGAATCTGGGATGAATATGATCAGAATACATTCTCATAAATTCTCAAAGAATTAAAACGTTTTAAGAGCTGTAGAGATAGCTTGAGAGTTAAGAGTGATCCCTGCTCTTTGCCAAATGTGACTCCAGCTCCAAGGGAAGCCCTCTCCTGGCCTCCCAGATACCTGCATGCATGTGACAAACACACTTATACATAAATAAAAATAAATATTTTAAAAAAAATATATTTTGTGCATGCAGATATCTCTTGCTTTTTCACTAAGATGCTCTTGACTACATGCTGCAACATAGCTGGATCTTGAGGACACGTGAAAAAGCTTGTCATAAATGCAGTCAACCTCCATGACACATGGGATGAATGCGGGTCAGACGCCAGTATTGCTTTGGGACTGTCATCAGCGCCCGGGATGAACAGCCCCTGTGTTGAAGCTTTGTTTCTAAGGAACATTCTAGCACCCACCAGCTTAAGGTGATGGACCCTGTAAGACAACTGAAGCCTGATGGAGGAGGGTTATCTGTCTATGTGTTACTTTCATTGGTTAATAAAG